>VYZP01001722.1:40270-56841 GCA_013400635.1 Hypocryptadius cinnamomeus | reverse complement strand
GATGTAGGGAAAAAAAAAACCAAAAAAAAAAAAAAAAAAAAAAAAACAACAAAACAACAACAAAAACCAAACCAAACAACGAAACAAACCACAACAATGCAATTCAGTGTACCTTTGTTACAATCCATCCAAATATGCACCCTAGTTCTCTCAAACTAAATTGCTTTCCTGACTCCACTACTGTGAAAGGGTTAAAAATTCATCTTAATTTAAATATGTATTCAGGATGCAGATACATCAACCTGCAGCAATAATGATGAAAGAACTGCTCAGAGATTTCCACACAGAGCTGCAACAGCAACTAGCCTAGCAGATGACAAAGGGGAAACTGCAGCTAAGTTTGAGGCAACTCAGCCATTGCAGGGATACACCCACAGCCTTTGAATGCTGGTTATCTTCTTTTTGCTATTCATAATATGCTACTATAAGCATCAAAAGTTGCCTTAGTTAAAAATAAAAATTGCATTCCATCACCTTTGTCTTTTGAGCATTTTCTGAAGTGCAGTGACTGCAGCTGCTGGGAAAAGTGGCCATGGCATTTATATTATTTCTATTTTATATTATTCATTTATATTATTTCTACAGCTAAATTCAAGCAGAATCTTAAATTAAACACTAATTCTTTCATTTCTGAATTCATGGAAATGCATTCTTCAGCTACTGTATTTACATCCAAGCTTCACAGCTGCCAGGTTCGCTGCATAATATGAAATTTGGATTAGGGATAAACATAAACCCAATTCTGCTTTTACATTAATCCTTTTTGCTGTCACTGGGACAGACAACAAACTGATATTTCTAGGTAAGGAGCATACACAAACAGCACAAACCTGAGTTTGGATTTTTTTGCCATCTTTACTTGAGCAACAAAAGGTCAGCCTGTACCTTCAGGAGACAATCACAACACCTGAAGTCCCCCCCCTTAGAGACCTAGCAGTTCTTTTTTCAGTACTCATACTTTTACTACTACCAAAAAAAAAAAAAGGAAACCAACACATCAACAAGTAAAACCTTGGACACAAACAAGCAGAAAAATCCCAAACAGGAGAAGCATAAGACATATATATCTTCCTCCACAACCTCCCACAGCACTCAGCCAACCACAAAAAAACCTCAAGTGTAAGCTCAGCTAAGAGTTCAACAACAGTTTTTTTCTCTCTGGTAGTAAAGCCCAAGCAGCTCCTACTCTCCCATCTCTGGCCAAGGCGACTGCACTTTTACTGAGCATCAACACAACCTTTTGTGGAGTCACAAACCAGGTCACAATAGAGGACACAGGGGAGAGTGGATTCAAAATAAAACAATTTCAGCTGCTTCAAGGACCCTGATTAGGTCATGATGGAGAGGAGGGACTTAAAAACATCTTTTCTGATATGTACAAGACTATATCCTCTGCCTCACTGCTGCTGCCTAAGGAAGGGTGCCTGTGCGCTGGGGCTCTCAAATGTCCCTGAAGCAATATTCCCTTCCATTTTAAATGCATCCTGTAAATAGGGGCTTTATTTTCTAAAAGGGAGATTTTAAGATCAGCACTTTCCCCAGTCTACACTCTCCCATTTGTGGTTTTCTGCTCATATTTATTTATTGCACTCCACACCCCATGGAAAATGAGAGCTAATGACGATAGTGACGGAGTCACATGTTCACAGAATTCACAGGACAAAATAAGTAAGCCAAGGGGAAAAGACTATGTCCAAACATAAGCTCTTCTTAAAACAGCTATGGGTCAGATACACACTGAAAACAGAGACCAGCTACACAAATCATGATCAGACACATGCAGTAAACCTTAGAAGACATTTTCATGTTCTTTATTGTGATAGTCATTTTAAATTAGAGAATAGACGAAATAGATTCCCAAGCTTGCTCAACATTCTCTTTAGAAGAAAAACTAGAGTAATTCAGAGTCCATTTTATGCAAAGATTAACCCTTGAACTAAAGCTAGAGGCAGACTCTGGCCACTTAAACCTGCAGCCTGACCTCAGAAATTCTGTCATTCACCATCACAACAGAGAAGAGCTACCAAAACTCACTTGCAACCTAAGAAGTCTGCAGACACACTAAGGACCAGGGCACACTTGAAAATGTAGTTGGGACATGGGCTTTTCAAATCCTGAATGCCAACTCATAACTTCTTATGGTAGAGCACCACACACTCCCAAACAGTTACCCAGCCTGTGGCACAGTTAACTAAACCTTGCCCATCCAAACACCACAGGGTTAATATCTTTAGTAACCATAGCAACCAGCACTTCTTCCTCCATCAGAGCCTCAGCTGGCACATTACTGCCTTCCCAGCATCAGGCTTTGCAGCACATTTAGGGACTGCTCCCTTTCCCCCCAGCCACGGGGTGTGGCCAGGCACATTACGAGGATGTTGGAGCACTCAGCTGTTTTACCTAATTCTGGCATTTCTCTGTCCCCATGTCCCGTGGGTCTTTCTATTTCCCCTCTCCACAGAGGGAAGGAGGATGTCTGAATTCCCCCTATGGGCACCAAGGCAGGCATAATGTAAAGCAGGGAGCCAGCTGCAGCCTCAGAAGAGGAGAAGCCACAGGATAACATAGGAAGGGACTGGTGAATGCTGAAGTTGGCAATGCCAATCAGCCATCAGGTTAAACAGAAGCAGCACTGCAAGACCAGAAGATCCAGCTGCCATCCATGATCCAGTGTCCCACAGGTATTAGGAACAGTGTTTGCCTGCTCAGTGACACCCCATAAACTGTAAATTCACTGGAAATATCCACCAAGATACCAGTGAGAAAACAAAACTCCCATGTAGCAGTACAGATACTCTGTCAAGAAGAGACAAAAAAATAGTTTCAAAGCAGAGCTTATCACTAGCAAAACAATACATCTTTTCTTCTTGTAGCTCACCTCTGAACTGCAGGTGCATAAAAGCAATAATCACATCCTACCCTCTCGCCTGGTGTCCACGCCTCACTCCTGGGCAGCTGCTGCATGCCAACACTCGCTCATTTCTAAATCAACCCCAAGTCATTTTTTTGGTTCCACTCACTGGCGTGCTTGGCACAGAGAGGGACACTGCTGTTTTATTAATAGCTTCATGCTGGCCCAGCTCAATCCTGTGCAGGGTTTCCACACCATCATTACAATGCATATTTCTCCTCCTCCTTCACCATGTGCCACTCCAAGAGAGCAGATGCCTGTCTCCCACCTAGGTGTTCCTGCTCCTCAATGTCACCTTGCTCAAGGCATCATTCTTCCTCCTGTGTCCTTCCCCACCCTCTGTGACAGAGTCCCAGCACAGCCAGAACAGCTGCCCTCCGTGGCTCCAAGTCCACAGAGCCTCTCAGGAGTCTCACTTCGAGAGCAAGCTCTTTGAGAGAGGTGTGACCCAGCCACAGCACAGGGTATGTGGAGCAGAACTAGAAGGGGAGCAGTTATTTTAAGTCCAAATGTTCAGTTACTGCATAGTGACATTTCTTTCTTTCATCTTCAAAAGAAAGGACAAACTTCTAGTTTTGGGCTAACTTTGTGACTACTATGATGGCACTGCTATGCAAGTGACCCCTCAAAGGCAGAAGTCTGGCAGTAGATATGGACCATGCTGGCAGCATTCAACTTCGGTACTAATATGGGCAAGGCAATAACTGGTTTGTACCCAGGATTAATGGTCAGCAAGGCAGAAGATAAAAATAATGAGCAATACGCCAACACGTACTTTTGCTCTCATCTTCTCTAATACATCCATCACTTCATGACATCCAGGTAAAAGGTTTTTCCAGTGTGATGGAAACAGCTCTCCAGCACACAGGGTGCATGGGACCCAAACAAGCTTTTAACTAATTGTGTGAGCCTGGAGCATCAGGTATGCAGATATCCACCAGGTCTCAGCTGACACACTGGTCTTTCTGGGATTCATTTCAGCAGCTTACAGGAGATCGTCCCACAACCTCCAACAGTTTAGCCAGTCCTCTGCCAAACCTATCAGGTGCACTGCTCTGAGCATTATCACAGCTCAGCCCAGTGTTTTTTAGCACAGATTCCCCTCTAACAAGGGTGGTTTGCCCAATTTCCACTGACTGCACAGAACTCTCACACTCACGAGAGCTACAGTTCACTCCAAGGAAGAGCTAACATGTGCTGCTTCCATCTTCTTGCTGAGCCCCAGCCACAGGAACAGAGAAGAGCTCTGTGATTCTCAGGCACAGGGTGGATTCAAGGCTTTGGAGTACAAACAAAAGTAATCACAGGTACCAATGTGTGCTGATTGGAAGGATCTGTTCACCCACACTTCAGCCTGAGGAACAGCATTGAAATGGATGTGCTAGCTGGAACTCACCAATGTACAGCCCAAGGAGCTACACCAGCCTCCTGAGACCACAGGAGAACTCCTGCCACTTGCAATTTCACATTGGCAATGAATGATCTCCCCCACCAAGGATAATACATTACAAAAATCCATAGTTTAAAAAGGCATCAAGAAATACAAGAATCCATCACTTCCCTGGATAACTTCCACTAGTCAATCTCCAAAAAAAAAAACCCTCCACACACTTGGACATTTCATTTCAGTCTGTGTGGGCTTATTTTGCAGCTATCTATTTGTATTACGTGTGTCTCTTATTATGTCAAAATTTCTCTTTGAGAGAATAATTGACAATAGCCCCCTTTCAGTCTCTTTTCAGTAAGCTAAACAGATGGGAGTTTGCTTCAGCTTCTGTTTCCAAATTGTTCCAGCAGCTCCTGTCTCCACCCTTTTCTCAGTTTTTAAACACTAAAGGCAAGGTTCACTCCCCTGAATGCTGCTGGGTGGAAAGGCAGCAAATTGTTCCACTGACTACCTCACTCATTACACCCACATAATCTTCTGGGTCAAGCAGGACACTGGGAAGCTTTGCTGAATTACCTGCCCACTGTTTCCCCAAGGTTGCTCTCTAAGCCATTTCCTTCCAAACCCCAGGCTTGATGCAGAAAGCCAGAGATTTCAGTACTGAGATTCATAACCCTGCATTTGGGTCATTAAGAGCCCATTGCATTGGCAGCAGTCCAAGTAAGGAAAAGACCCAAAGCACTCTACAAGACTGTCAGTAGCATTAATTTTATTTACCATCCTGTCAGTCTACTGGCTCACCCACAATTCCATATCAATTCCCACCTCACTGATGGAAATGCTGATCATCATCAGTCCCCTCACACATCCCCTTGGATGTCATTTAATTCGGATTCACTATCAACAATGCCAAGACTTGTCAGTGAACTTGAGAGGCACTGGAGAGACCTCCTGTCTCCTGATGTTCTTTCATCATAAACCATAAAGCAGATTAGAGAACTCTGCTTGTGCAGAGTTCTCTACAGCCATTGCAGAGTACTGGTGCTCTACAGCCATTGCAGAGTACTGGTGTTTTGGAGAAAGTTCCCATCCTTTGCAAGGAAGGGGGACTGAATCAGGCTCTCATGCAATCAGTGCCTAACAGCTCTCTTGAATACATTAGAGCAATAAACTTATTTCTACCAATCAATCCATTTTTAGTTTTAAAAAAACAAAAAGCTCCTACCTTCAGCAGCATTTGTTTTTCACAGCTCATTTTTAAGAAATGCCAGAGAGAGACAGTAATACCTGATTCCTTTCAAAAGGATCAGCTCAGATTGACACAAAACAAAGCTATGACCAACCAGCCCCCACCCTGTTCTCTCATTCCCTGCACAGCTGCCCTCTTCCCATCTGCCACCCCAAGGTCCCCTCAGCCACCTCTCAAAATGCTCCTTTGCATTTTTACTACTACTAGATTCCTAATTTCTTAACTCCATCCCTCTGTATCAACTACGCACCTGGGAGGTATTTCTTGTGCCATTTATGGTGCACTAACCTCATACTTCACTTCCCCAAACTCCAAATGAATTTTACTATTTTTTTGCTGTACCTCTTCTGGAAGGTGAACTCACTAGTGAGTCTTATACTCTTACTAAAATATTCAGTATTTTGAGAAATTCATTCTAGCCCTCCTCTTATATTCACATTGTTTTCTCAACACTTTTACTGTATTAACAGACAACTACCACCTAGTTTTTATTTATCCATGTCAAAACTACTTTTTAATTAACTCTTATGTTCATGACATCTTCTTAGCAGATATTACATCCTCTCTATGCTCTTTGAGTATATTTCTGTGCCAATTACCACAGAATTCTCAGTTAAGGATTATTTTACGCAATTCTTCCTTTTCCACCTCCATTCTGTCTTCAAGAAACCAGTTTCCTATCAGACAGGAGTTAAAGGTTCCAAAGCTGAACTGAGATTAAAAAGACATTCAGACTTGAGAGGCAGCTACAGGAATCCTGTGTCACAGACAACCCATGAACAGTCCCTCCTCTTGGTGGTGGCAACTATTTCTTGCTGTTTTACCTTTTAAGAGGTTTCTAGTCCTAAGTAACTGTCAAATACATTCCTCTCCTCATCAGTCTTATTTATTTCAGCATCCAATAGCCAGCAGGAAGCAGACAAGGAGAGAAGGCAAACATGATAACAGGGCAAAGCCCTTTTTATGTGCAGATCAGTACCATCATCGTTCTGTAACTTAAGGGGTAACTTGCTCAGTGGAACAAATGCCCCAGGGCAGAGCACAGGCCCTCCATGACAGAGCCAGTTGGTGCACAGTCTCTGCTGCCTTAATTTGCAAATGCCACTACATCTTCACATGTACCTTATCATGCATCCCAGGCCTTGGGACTACAGGAAAATCAGGTATTCACTTAGTAGTACCACCACAAAAACTGCAGAGGAGCAGGAATGCACGATTCTCATTCTTGGCCCCCGAAATCAGAAAGGATTAAAAAAAACAAAAACCCAAGGTATAAGAAAAAAGTCAAAATAAGCTCTTCTCAGCTCCCTCCCCCCAAAAGCACTTAGGTTTAGTTACTGCATTCAAACAGCAGCCCTTTAATCAAGGAGTCCTACTTATTCATGAGGAGAACTGTAGCTAGACAAGCCTTTCAAACACTAGTTCTGCCATCTGGCAGCAGCACCGAGACTTGTTCCCAGACACACACAGATCGCTGTTAATTGCCCTCACGTGGACTTGCAAGGCACTGCAATTGTTCTGGAATTTAAAACCTCCATGGGCTCCAGATGTGGATTTGTCTTTGTGGAGGAAAAGGTACTACTAATTACCAAATATTTCTCGGACCCCCACCCCAAGCACTTTTCATTTTGCTCCCCCCTGTTATTTGTGTCGTCTTCTGTAGCACCAACAGCAAAAAAAAGCCGATTGTGTAGGTCTGCAGATGAGTAGCTTAAAGAATTCATACCACAGAATAATGTTTGTCACATTTCTCTTGCTTTCCCTGCCCCCGTGGATTTGACACTGAGCAGCTACCCAGTGGAGAACAAAGATCATCTGGGGATTGCTTTGTAGGCTTTTCTTTTTTCAAATTAATTTTAATTCATAATGGAAAGGTCACAGACATAACCTCTCTACCAAAAGTGGCAACTTCGCATTCTTGAAATGATACATGTAAGGAAAGAAGGGAATAAAGTAGTGGAAGAGACTTACATTTTGCTTCAGACAGATTCTGGTTAGGTGACCAGACCAGCATGCCGAGATTCTCTCTCTCCTGACTTCGCCTTGCAAGTTTGGCTTAAGAGAAAACAGATACAAACCAAGTTATAGAGAAAGTAATTTCAGATGCAAAATGGATACAAAAGCGACTTATCACACATCTGCAACTTTTAATCAAGATATAAAACCCATCCACAGAGTTAAAACCCCATCTTCCTATTCAGACCTGAGGCTTTTCCTTGTTTCTTCAATGCATCACCCTCTATATAACATGACAGATACTGCACACTCTCATGCAGCACACTAAGCAGCATACGTTAGATCTAAATTAAAAGTTAATTAATGTTTCTCTTTCCAGCACACTTGATTATTTTTCTTCCAGCCATCATTAAATGAAAAAGGGAGGAGCTAGGCTCAGGCAGCAGGCTCCAAGCCCTGGACATCAGGAGACTGCAGAGTGCAGACAGATTAACCCTTCAGGGTAGGCACATGCACAAAACCTCCCACACTGCACTTCTGAGCACCTCCTGCACTGTCCCAGCAGCCCTTCTGTGCCTCTATCCCCCATACAATCAGGAATGTCCACCCAGGTGACACTGGGTCCCTCAGGTCACAAGCAGGTCCGAGTCTCAACTGCTCCAGAGGAATCCAAAGGCATTCACACCCACACTGAGACACGAACCCACACTCAGACAAGTCTGTTTTTAACCAGCTCAACACCTGGCTGGCTGCAGAGCTCTGAAAGTCTCAAGTGAAGATCCACAGCTGGAGGTAGTTCAAACCAACTTCAAACTAAGGTATGTTTCAAGAGGAAGCTCTTGTCAATTCTGATGATGTTCGGTCACAAGCAGTCAAAAGAGGAGGAGGAGGAAGAGGATGAGAAGAGGAAAAAAAACTAACTCCTTCCTTTGAGTCAGCACACACACAGCCAGCCCAACCACCCGCCCTGGTGGACAGAAACTTGCAAATCTTGTTATGAATGAGTACCTACAGTACTATTTCCACTACAAAATGCCACATAACGCTCAAGTTTTATGCAATATTTCAACACAATGCTATTTTCTCTGTGCTGTGCAATTAGACATATAACCACCACTTCATGATGCTTTAAAACAGGTCAGAAAAGATCTAGTAACACAAAATTACATTACAGTACTATGAACACTCATGGTTTCACCACTGTTTTTAACCTGAAATCTGCTCAGCTAGGAACAGTCAGGGTTTAGATGACAAAAATATTTTAACATTAAATTTAAAGTACAGATAGCACGTATTAAAAATAACCACCTGTCAGCAACACATTTACACTGAACTAGCAGGTTTCTTTCATGATAAACACCATGATTATCTTTCACTCGGGTTTTTGGGAAGGTTTCACGTTGTTTTAGGGAGGTTAGCAACTGTGCATACAAGGTATTTTGCACACTGCATGTTTATTACTTTCTACACTAGGCAAAAAAAAAAAAAAGAGTGAGAAGAGACAACATCCTCTGTTGGCAAGAGATGGGAGGTGAAGACCAGACACAGAACACAAAGAGCATCTAAAACTAAAATTTCAAGTCCTGAAACATTTGGCATTAAATTTTACCTTCTTCTTCATTTCAAGTCTAGGCTGGAATGCAAAGGAGTCAACCCTAAGCCTCCCCTTTATCAAATTTTTCTCTTCTGTCTCCTTATCCAGGATGGCCTGTTCTACTGAAGTCTAACACAGGATTCATAGAACAGAAGAGTAAAAAGTCTCTCGCCTCACTTTAACCTATACTGAAAAGCACATTCTTATCCCATAAAAATACTCAAAGACAGCAATCATCAGTCAGGTCTCCATGAATTTAAATACTTCCACCCAAATCCCAACACACCACCAGTACCCACTGCAGCTCAGGAGCCTGATGCCCAATCACTGCCAAGTGAGGGGTAACACCTCACAATGTCAGGCAATGTCAGCCTGCCTTTAGCAGAGAACCCACCTAAATCAGGGAAAGGAGAAAGATTTCTCCCAGTTTAGCAGTCTGAACCTCCTCTGCTCTGGGACACATCAGGTGCACATCCCAGCCCAGCTGCCCCTGTCAGGAGCAGTGCTCCACTAGCTCAGCTCACCCACAGTAAGCTGGGTGAAGTTTCACCTCCCATGGTTAAAACCCCAAGTTAGGCTTTGGGGCATTACAGAGGGAGCCCCACAGCCCTTCCAGACTGTGACCTGAACCAGCAGCCCTAGGAGGTGACACCCAGTGCAGGGAGGCTCTGCAGGACCTCACGGCACCCAAAAGCAGGGTGGAGAAATGTGTTCCTCATGCTCCACTGCAGCTCCACAAGTACCCAGGAACCCCCTTTGCCAAGGAAATGCTTTGGGTTAGGAGCTACCTCCTTCCAGCCACACATACCCTCCCTGGGCATCATACACAGAGGTGCCTGCAGATGCTGGGCTTCATGTCACCCTCAGAACCCCCTTCTGCCCAATTCCCAGTGTCTTCTCTCTCCAGCCCCTCTTGTGCACCAACCAGCCACATTACACTGGGCCCATGAAAGGGTGTGAAGCAGCACCTCCAGTGTTCCTGCAACTTATCCCCTGCTCCACCTCTCCACCCAAGCCCACACCTATCCACCCTCGGGCCTCATTCCCTGGCAGCTGTAGAGGCCAGTCCAAGGCACACAGTAGGGTTATGCTGAAACTCACACTTTTCTGCAAAGGGCAAAAGCACCTAAAGGCCAGCAGACATAGAAAGACGGGAGTGGGGATGCTCCTCAAACATCTATAAAGGCTGATTCTCCCTCCCTACATTCCAAGATGCTTGCCAGGTCCTTCACCTTCCAGGACCATATCCTCCCCAGCACCCCTTCTCAAGCCCACAGCCCAACATTTATTGTGCCTCATATGTAAGGCAGACATGACAGGCATTCTTCCAGTACAGTGCTGACCCCACCATAAATATACTCAGCTTAGGTACTCTTGCTCTTACTGCACATTGTACCAACGAAAAGATAAGAGCTTGCTCAGAATTTGGAAGCACATTGAAGTGAAACGACTGCTTCAGAGCAACAGCCACAAGAGTAGAAGAGGAGCCTCAGAGCAGAGTGGCTGTTACATCCCCTTACAGCACCATTCCAAGCACAGCTGCAATGCTCACCAACGCTGTCCCATGCTTCTGAACAAGGACTACCAGGACGAATTCTGACACTCTGCACTTCAGTGATAAAGCTGTAAAGATAATTCAATTTAATCTGTTGCATATCTCATGTAAAAATAGCCATGTAAGAAGGGCAAGGGTTACTCTTTTTTTAGGAGAACAGATCAATTTAGGATCAATGAGGTTTGCTTGTTTAAGCAACTGCAGTTAAAGCAGTGCAACCTGCGTTTAGAAAAGCTGTACAGTGGCAGACAAGAAGATGTGACATTTCAGGTAATCCTGCACTTTCATCTAGCTACCCACCAGATATTTGTAAAGTCTTTACCACAGCCATTAGTTCCGTGTCACAGCTGTTGTGGGAGCGAACACTCTGTAATCACTTTCCCACTGTTAGCTTTCCCATTTGTCCCAAGTCTGTCAGGAATCACGGTTGCTTCTTCCAAGAGGAAAATCCACTACAAGCAGCACCTCTTAAATTTTGTTCCACTATCAGAATTCACAGGGAATGCAAACTTCCAATGCCTTTACCCAGGCAGAAAGTGCAGCCCCAACCAGGCTCAGCATCACGTTGCTTTTTCCACAGCAGTTAGCACATATCTCTCTCTTTTCTTACCACTAGAATATAACCCTACTCCACAGACTATACACTAAAACTCAGGAGAGAACCAATCCAGCTTAAAATTCACTTTGAGAAGAAAATGTTATTTTTAAAGTTTGTCCCATTATACAGATGTGGTTTACTGCACAAGCCCAAGAAGTTCTACTGTGCAAGGGAGGAGATGAAGCAGAGCAGAAGACATATATATCATATTATTCTAATGTGTTGTGGGGACTTTTGGGTTTCCCCCCCTGGAGCTGTGAGGACACATCTCAAAACCAGAGTGCAGAAATACCTTGATTTTCAGAGGAGACAAACAACACGGCCCCTTAATTTCCCATCACTTCTACCCAAAGGCTGAGGCTCTCCATCCCTGGGTGCTCCCTGAGCTAATGCACAGGCAAAGCACATGCAAGAGCAGCATACTGCAAGATTTGAAACCCTGATCCACAGCAGCTAAGGCTCTCCTCACCTCTACCCAGGAGCTGTCAAGCCAAGACATCTGATAAGGAAAGGAAAACAGGGATGTCTCTGAATAGGAACTATCAAAGGTCACTGTACCAGTGGACATGACATCAAGTCCCCCCTACAGGTCAGAGAGTACCTTCCCTGTCCTTCTGACCCCTCCTCAATTTCAAGTTAGCCATGGAGTAAGTGGCATCAGAAGGAAATAACCAGAAGGTTCAACAGCACCCCTGCAAAAGAGCATTGTTTCCCCTTCCACCATCTACTTGACAAAGCAAAGCAGGGGATCTACCTGAGCTTTAAAAAAAAAAATAGAAGTAATCTAACAAAAAAGCTGTTAGCTTTAACTCAATACCAGTTCCTGGTTTTCTACTACATATATTTAGAGACAAGTAAGAAGAGTAAGGAAGCAGGGACAGCCAGGACACCTTCCTCATCCACAGCACCAGTTCAAATCATCTTAAGGACCACAGATGGAATGGACACCATACACAAGGAGCGTGCAGGAAGGCAAAACACTGCCTGCAGGAGCGCAGCACTGTGCAGCTCCAGCCTGACACATCACATTTTATTTTCTTCTCCACGTTAGAGAACAAACATGCCAGAATAAACTCAGTAGGAGCAGAGGCCTCTCAAAGAGCCACCAATCACTCTGTCATCTGTTATTTTGCTTCTGTGCAAGGCAGCAGTGCCAGCTCCCACTAGAGTTCCTGTACTTGAGGGACCTGCTCTGGCTCACAGCTCTCCCCAAGGATGCTGCATGATCCAGCCACAGCTGTGAGCCATTCACGAGCTTTATGTTTCCTCTTGACACCTGTACTGACCCCTTGGAGAAACGATACTCACCTCTTGCAGATGTCAAGACACATTTTGCTCCTAGTTGCATCCTGCCCAAGTCAAAGTGAGGCTTGGGCAGGATGCCTCCAGCATTCTTCCTTCTCTATAACCCTCAGCAGTCTCTGATGTTTTGCTGTTGCTGTTTGCACAAGGCATTTCAGAGCTACTGAAACCCTCTGGATTTCAAAGAAAGCACAGTAACACATGACTATGTGAGAGCACTGCAACACACACCATGAAGAGTGGGACCCTGCTCTAGTCAGCTGCTTCTGTTATTTAGAATAAGGTAACTCAGAAGAGTAGGTCCACAGTCAGGTGCTGGATACAAATTCATACTTCTGTACCTTCTCTGCAAAGCAAACATGAGATTTAAACCAAAGTTTAAAAGCACTTGCCATAAAACTACAGGGAATTCTTCAGGTACTGATCTTCTGCAAAACAACAGGTAAGAACATACTTCCAGATCTGAACAATGTCTTCCATGAAGTTAATAAAGGTTATGCAACTGAAATAGCCAAGGTAAAGGATGGCAAGATTCTCATCTACAAAAGCTATTCCTTTACTCACAGCACTTACTGATCTCCCCCAACTGGTACTAACTCATTTTTAAATCACACATTGCAGATTTTAAAAGAAAGTGTAAGAAATACCTCTTCCTTCTAATATGCAACCCTGAGCATTACATATAAAACATGCATTGTGTAATATCCAAAGGTGAATAGATGCTTTTATTGTTTGGAAGAGCTGGAGTTGCCATATAATAACTTAGCTGCTGAATGCTTCTTAAACCAGTTTTGGATAAAGTGTAATGTATTTACTTCCAGTGAAGTAAGATTAAACAAGTGCTTCCATTCCCAACCCTGCATTTTCTTTATCAATGCAGAACTTAAATTTATTGCATAGTGTAAAATTCCCTGTTTACAGTACCCATGATGGCTGTTAAACAAAATAAGACAAGGGAGGCACAGGCTCCCATCGTACAAAAAAATTCTCTCTTATGGGTTCACTGGTATTACTGAGGCACACAGTGTAATTGTAAATGCACAGCTGTGGTACAACAGCACAACACCTATGTGACACAAGAGAATTCAAACAAAATTCTGAGTCAGAAGGAAAGCTGTTCCACCTTCCTTCCCCACTGCTGGCACTGATGTCCCAAGCAGCAAGTCAAAGACATTTGAAGAACTTTGCTGCTCATCTCCACTTCCTTCTGCATGTGACTTCTCCCTGAGTCAGCAGATAATGCTTGTGATCCCCTTTCATTCGTGTTTCCCAAGGACTGCCTAGTCATAGCAGCTGGTACTTCATAGAAATACCATCACTGAACAGACTATAGCAGCATTAAATGAAACAGAACTGGAATCCTGCAAACTGAGAAACATTTTTTAATTAAAAAGCTATAAATGAAGCAGCAGTTAGCTCTTCCTATACATGACTACACCCGGCTGGCACTATAATCTATATGCAAATAAAGTGCTGAGGGCATTTTTGTATCTGCCTAGGGAAACAAAAGCAACTATTTGGGTTTCTACACAGAGCAGCAGCACTGGAAACATGGGGTGAAGAGCATTATTGCCTCAAAATGACTGTAGGTGCTGTGCTACAAAACCCCAAAGTGTCACGTTACAACTGTGAGCAAAATATTGCTTTAAAAATTACCCAGTTAAAGATTAATCACCCAGCAATGATTACAAAGGTCACTTTGCAGTGATAAAAATTATTACCATTAGAAGAACTGAAAGAGAAAATGAGAAAAAGCATAGATAGCAATAGCTGCCTTTCCTCTAAAGTAATCAAGTTCAACTCATCCTAAGTTTAAACTTTGCATCTTCATATTATTATTTTTAAACCTTTTAAGAACACATCTGATCCAAGATGCCTTTCCAGTTTAAGAGCCAGCAGTAATGCAAAAGCTGTGGCCTACATTCTGCCCACAGCCCAGGCCAGACCGAACAATAAAGCCAGAACAGATGTTGAGGCCTTGCCTTGTATTTTTTTCTTGAATAATAGGAGCCCACTCATTCTCTCCTGCAAGCAGGTGGCACCAATGTGCAGCCATAGATGAGGTCTGAATAACTATACAAGCAAACAGCCTTTCAATATGCACCTTAAGTGTGTAAAATTTTCTACACCCACACAATTCCAACCTGAGCTCTTCAGCGAGTTCTGCACATATAAGCCCTGCAATCCATACACAAGCAGGAAGCACATTACCCCACCAGGAACATGAATATACCCCTGCACATGCTTAGCATTGAGCAGCACACCTCTGCTAATCACAACAGGCTTTTGTCTAGACATGGCTGGGGTTTTGTACTAAAACGTGAAAGGGTTAGGATTTTTTTAAAGAGAAAGTATAAAATTAAGAGGACAGAAAATGCACATTTGATCAAGACTTCATCAGAGATCTCTTGCAAGCCTTTTAAAATACCATCCACTTTTTTTTCTTTTAAGGAGGACAGCTGCTAACTGTACCAGAGCAATCCTGAATGCACAGCCAGAAAGCAGCAGCCAGAACAAAGCCAAAGCCTGCAGCACACATGTCACATTGAGCTGATGAGGCTCACCTGCCCTCCCATGCACACTTCTCCCTGCTCCACAGCTTCTGCTCTCCCCAACACTGACCCAACAAGACGACACTTCTTTCCTTCCTTCCTTCCTTTTATCCCCTCCACACTATTCCCCTTCCAGTCTCATTCAGGTGACCAAAAAGTTACACAGGAATGCCTACACACACACAAGTTAAGATCCACATATAGAATTTAATACACAGAAAAGGAACAACAATAACACAGCAGTTTCCTCAAGTACCACGTCTTGTGCTGCTGACAAACATCTAGACACTGCTAAATCTATTTGAAGCCAAAGAACCTACTGATGAGGAAGCAAAGATAAGGCAAACAAATCCTCTCTTTCCATCACGGATCTTGATTCTGCTGCCTGCCCTGATCTTTCACAATCAGCAACTCCTACATGCACGGCTCCACCTTCATACAGCCTCCCATTTCTTTACCAAGCGAGCCCTCAGCTCTTCCCACCCACTGAACACGGCCCTCTCTTGTGCTCCCTTAAGAACAAGAGCAGCTGCTTGGGCCAGTCCTGCCCATTATTCACAGGCAGCACTTAGGAATAACAAGACCAGGACCAGCAGAGAGACTTCCTGAGCCTGGTACTGTATCTGCATCACTGGATTTAATGGCCCTTCATGGAAGGAGGGAGTAAAAAAAAAAAATCCATCAAATAGACTAATCCTTTTTGAACCCATTTGTAATTTTGGCATCTACAACATCCTGTGGCAGAGTGCTTCAATTTAATTATATGTTTGTTGTCTGAAGGAGAACAAAGAAAGCCCATGCACACACTCCCTTCTCTACTCTGAAGCTGCTACCCAGTCATTTCATTTGGTGGCCCCATTTCCTGCCTTATAAGAAGCAGAGAATAACTGCACCCTGTTCACCTTGTTTGTGCCTCTTGTTGTTTTACAGATCTTCTACTACCCTATTCTCAGTCATCGGCTTTCCAAGTGAGACAGTCCAGGCTTTTCTGCTTCTCCCTCGTATGGAGATAGGAAACAAGAACAATAACTGTACTTTAGTGATCTTACAGCTCTAAACAGCATGTACACATGGGGGGGAGATCAGAATGGGGCACAACCAGAACTGTACGCAGTGTTCAAAGAGAGGGTACAACACAGGATTTATAAAACATACCATAATGAGATCTTATTTTGTTCTCAGATGCTTTCACAACAGCTTTTAACAATACACTTGCCTTTCCATTATTACCATTGAGTTGATGAAAAAAACCACTGTCTACCAAGATCTTTATCTGGAAAGCCAATACCAAATGTAAAGACCACTGCTGCACAAACAGTTAAGGGCAGTTTAGAGACCACTACTGTACACACACAGTTAGGGGTTGTTCCACCCTACCCTCCCCCTCAATATTAGTTAGCACATAACAAGTGCCACCTGTCACAAGACTGAACACGTTGCCCACTCCCTCCATTCAGCAGATGCCCA
>VYZP01001722.1:18363-40261 GCA_013400635.1 Hypocryptadius cinnamomeus | reverse complement strand
GCCCACACTCCCTCCACCCCCCTGCTGCCCCCTCCTCCCATTCACATACTGTTTTCTGACAAGAGGACAACCCAGCTGTTAGTAGTAAAAACAAGGTGAGAAACAGAAATAACAAGATACATAATTTGAAATGAGGAATACACAAGTGTTGCCTTATCTAGAGAGTGACAAGTGCAGAGTGACTCCTCTCCAACCCTCATGTGCAGGACACTCTTGGCTTCCCAAAGCTTCTTCCCCCAGGAAAAGTGACACAAGGAGCAAGAAGCCAACAAAAAATTTCTCAGACCTTGCATCTCCTCCTCTTCTCTTTCCTGTTAAACAGCAATGCTGCCTAGACCACCCATTCAAGTAGTCCCCATTCCTCAGCTCAGGCCACCCTTTTCCATTCCCTGGCAACCCAAACAGGCAGCATTTTACTCATCTTTCCCACACATTAAGAACCAGCTGGCCTGTTTCTATTGCCCAATGAAAGAAGAAACTAAAAAAGACTCAAGTGTTCACTAAGCATAAACTACTTTTTGATATCTTTAGCAATACCTCTTCCCACCCATCAAAGTTCACAACAGCCTTCTTTTCAGATAGCTTAAACTGATTAGTGGAAGTAACAAGTGGCTAGGAAGCACCAGTGACATAAAATGTAGATTCCTGGTGAACAGAGTGAATGGGGTTTTTTTCCCATTTCCAAAAACCATGCCAGGATGACAGTCAGGAACAGATCTGACTAACTAGAACCCAGTCTTCAAAGAGTATGGGATGTGGGCACCTCTCATTCTTACCCCACACCTCAGGAGATCAGAATACACCTTAAAGAACTAATGACCAGCTATTCTCAATGGCTTACAAAATAAGGCTGCTGGGCACACATGTTACTGCTTGGCAAGGCAGTGAAGGACAAGCAGACAGGACATACTCATGTCTGCATCCAGACAAGAGTCCACCCAAAAGGACAACTGAGAGAGAAATTCCAAGTTACTCTGCTCTTACAGTATCAAATAATTTTACCCAGTCAAATGCACCAATCAAGCACAGTCAGCTCTCAAAGATGGTAAAGGTTTGTCACATTATTATTCTCTAAAACCTGGGTCAAACACCAACACTTTTCAAGGCCACTTTTCAAGCAGGAAAACCCATCACACAACAGTGGCAAACACTTCTTCCAAACTCAGCTGAGTGCTTTGAATAGGCTGGACATCCACCAAGGAAGGCACCACCATGGCACCTCCCTGATGGAGGTAGTGCCCTCCAAGAGAAGGAGAATCAGGCCCTGCCAGCATGCCCAGGAGAGGCCTCACCTCTGTGCTGAGGAGGTGAGGCCCATTTCTACCCAAAACTGGTTTTACAGAGGTAGCCTGGCTGGTAGAGCTGTGGAGAGAGCAGCCTCTGAAAAGGGGACACGGCGTCCTCTCCCAACACAGCCGCCTCCAGAAACAGATACCTGTCCTCAGGCCAACGCCAGCACACAAGAAGCTTATACATCAAATCCCACCCAGCACTGAGTCATGCACGATGTGGTGTGCAACTGCAATCAACAGGCTGCGAGCATGCCCAGTTTAACCCACACAAATCCGACTTCTAAACGTCTGTGACAGTTGCATATCCTCCTCTCACCCCCATCTATGACACCCTTCCAGGTCCTTATCCTCACAGCACCCCTACCAGCAGATGAGAGCTTTTATCGACACACACACGCACAAAGCGCTGAGTGCCAGGCTCGCAGAGGCTGAGTGAGGTTTCCCCAACCCCATATACGAGCCCTAACTGTGGCTCATCCTCCCTCACCACCCCACTCTCAGAAATGCTGAAATCAAATTGGGACCCACAAATAACACATTTCTGGTATTTCAAACCAGATCCTGAGAACTCAGTCTGCTTCCAGCTCTCCTTGGAGATGACTGGTGCATTCATTAGCCCACAAGCTCCCCAAAGTACAGACAGTCCCTCTCCTTTTGTCTGCATGGGGCCCACCTCCACAGGGTGCTGTAAGGATAATATTCATACCCAAAACCACTAAGTCAGATTTAACATGCCCTTGAAATGCAGGCGGCTCCCGGATCACAATTTTCCAACAGATTTCACAAGTTAGTTTGTTTTTTCCCCATTTCTGCCAAACTCAGAGGCGCAGTACTGACTATATTTAAAACGTAGCTAACAATCCTGGCATTCTGGTTTTAACATTCAACTTTTACTAAAAGACTATCCAAAACAACTTATCTGGTTTCTCTCCTTCTCCCACCTTCAAAGAATCTCAGAACTAGTTTGTCCTGCATCTACATTAATAATCAGAGCAAGAACAAAGCCATATGATAACAGGAGAGGCTAAGCAATCCATCACTGCTGCACACCAGGTACTGCCTTGCACTCACTCTACAGATTCCCTCTTCACATTGAACCTAGCTGATCCTAAAAGGTGCCAAGTAACAGTGAGCCAAGCCCTGGAGACACAGGCTCTCGGCATTAAGCAGCAGCAAGTACACTTGCAGCCCAGAGGAACGAAACAGGGGCAGAGCTCTGCAAAGACGCTGGATTTTCCTGAGCTGCCTCTGCTTTAGGATTACAAACGCTCCTTCTGCAGTGCCAGCATTTGCATACCACAGCATATTTACAAAGAAATCAATCGGGACACAAGCCCGGAGGTGAACACGGAGAAGAGGCCCACAGCACTCGGGGCAGCCTGCAGAAAAGCTCGTGGCTTTCTGCTCAGACGCTTCAGGGAAAAGCAAACCGGCACGATCCCCTTCCCCACCCTGTTTAACAAAGAGCACAGAAGTTTGCAGGCGCAGGGCCCTACAGGCTCTCCAACGCAGCCACCACGTGGTGAGCATCAGGAGCAGAGCTCACACAAAGAGCCGAGAAGCAGCAGGAGACGGGGGAGAGGGCTGGGAAAGCCTCGGCAGCCCGGAGCCGGGGGAAGGGGAGAGGCAGCCTCGTTCCCCAGCCATCGCCAGGAGGAAGCAAGTACAAAGGGGACAGTGAGGCTAGGCAGATAAGGAGAAGCCCGCGGAATGCCAGGCTGGCAGTGCAGATAAACTGAGGAGCCAGGACGCTGCTGGAAGGAGCCGAGTGTGGTTTGGTGGAGAGCTGAGGGAGGAACCCGGCTTGGCACTGGCCCGGGAGGGGAAGGAGGCAGAGGAAGGGTTTGCACAGCACTTACCTGCGCCAAAGCATGTCGCTCGCACGCTGCGGCACAGCACACACACAGCTACAAAATTAACTTAATTTTACCGTGTTCGGGGCCATTAGTCTTTCCAATCCGAGGAGTGAGATCCTATTTAGCACATAAAGGCTTCTTTATTGAGGCTGAAAATTCTTGTTTTCTCCAATTTGGGGGTTGGGGGAATATCTTTTAGGCATAATTTATGCTTAGGCCAAAATAACCCCTCTCTCCTTCCAAAAACCATCATCATCGTGAAAGCAACCAGATCGTCCCTGCGTATGTTAAGAGCCCAGAGGTCTTGTTTTCTCTTTCCATAAATTAGAGAATGGAAAAAGCAACAGCAGCAGAAAAGTAGTGGTCATCCCCTAGCATCTGTTTGACAGGAATACAGATGTGCCTCCCTGCACATCAGTTATGCTGCCACACACTGCTCTCAACAAATTCAGTGTGGCTTCCCAGTTCATTTGCTTCACCCAGTGACGATTGGATACCACCACAAAAGCAACCGGTGACTCTCCATACTGCACCATATTGAGCTCCAGTCACCTAAAGAGGCATTAAGCAAGTCCCTGTCCTCCTACCTTCAGTGCTACCACCCTGGCCACTGGAACAAACTCCATATTAACACATTCTGAGCACCAATGACCCAAAGCAGTTCCTTGTTCTACCACCAGTTTGCTTCAAATCCCAACCTCAGCTCCCTCCAGCTTGTACAGAAGTGCTTAATGGGGCTTGTACACATGAATGCAGAAGTTAAAAAAAAAGCGCAGCAACAAGAACAAGGCAGCAAGGGAAACAAAACACGCAGGGACATAAAGAGGACAGAGAGCCTCAGGGGAGGGCCAGTACTTAGAGTTACTAGAGACTGAGAAGCTAAACCATGCTAAGGTTGCTGGGTCTTCAAAGTGGGGAAAAAGTCTGCAGAGCATCTTTGAGAACACAACAGCCATACAGGTGCATATGCAGGCTGGAGCACAGAAAAGCTGAGACATACTGGCACCAGAGAAGAAAGCAGACTGTCAAAACTACAAGACAAGACACGCCAAAATACATATCATTTACCTGTAGCGAGGGGCTGTGCCAAGCATTTTGAGACACTTCTATATTCCTCAGCAGAAGAGCTGTGTCCTCTTCACTTCTGTCCTGGCCTGCATTTTCTCTGCAACTTTCCCAGCACTATTTTATTGCTTTTACTGAAAGATGACCATTTTCCCTGACATCTGGATTTTCACAGGCTGCTATTTCAATAAAATACTTTAAAGAACAGACTACAAGAACAGGTACAATGAAACAGGTTGTAGCAACCTCTATTCTTAGTTCAGCTGAGCTGTGATCTGTGACCAGGAGCTGCAGGTACTGCTGCAACCTTGTGCATTTGAAAGCCTTTAGTCTTCTGCTCTGTGCCACCACTCAAATACAAATTGCTACAAGTCAAGTTGTATCTATGTTGAAAGGCAAGAATCAGTGTCAAAATAATTCAGGTACATTGGTTCCACATACTTCTACTCTTCCTTCTACCTCAGAAAATCCTTCAGTGTCACCTCCCCCCTTACACACACAGAACCCCTCGGCAAGAGCTTTGCACGCACTAAACCAATACTTGTTAGCATGGCCAGGGACCCTGCTGAGAGCCTCAGCTCCCTTAAGACTCCGATTGCTCTGACTTTCTAACAACAAAGCTATTTGTAGTCAGATATTCATTATGCTGGCAGTGATTCTTGGTAGAATTACTAATACCTAGCCTGAATATACAACAGCAAAGGAGGAAGAGCCCACAGACTGTAAAAAATACCAAGCTTCACTTAAAAATACTCAAGAGTAAACCAGCTTCACCAAAACAACTAAAGCTCTTTTCCTATGCCAGGTTTCTGCAGCATGCTTTTACTGAGCAGAACAACAAGAACATCTTCCTCTACTTGTTCCTAAGATCCCACCCAGGTGATGCCCACAGAAGGCACTGCCTGGCTGTACTGGGCCCAAATGCAAGACTCCAAACATGCTCTTGTTAACACTTCCTACACCTCCACTGCTGCATGAGGCCATCCAGCTCCAACACTGACATACTCACCCTCCCACACCTCCACAGACAGCTCTCCACTATCCTGCAACAGCTGTGGGAGCTTCCTGCAGGAGAAGATACAACAGGTGCTGCTGTGCAAGACATAGAAGCAGCAGAGAAATGGGATTCCTTGAAGCCCAAGACATATCATTCAGCAGGAACATGGTCTAAGTTTTCTCAGCAGGTGAATGCTAGATCTTTGCACCCAGATATTTTTTCTGGTATATTAGAAATATATTACATAAGACTCAAACACCATATGTATGGTGTTTGTAGATATACACACACTTTCTACATTAGACTCAAACACAAGCATTTCTGCTCCAGCAAGGCCTGAACACCAGCAATGCTTGCAAGATCATTGGCACAAGGCAGGGAGACAGAAAAACCCCTAACATTTCCCAAGAAATACAGGATATTCTTTTCCTCCAGGTCATGATTATCACAGGTACCAGCACAGGTATCCAGGCTGGTAATGCACATGTTTGATTAACTCACGTGGCCTCCAGAAAAACAGTCCAAACAACAGTCTTAGACCTGTAACCACCTTCGGCACATTACCTCAGACTGCCAAACTGCTGACAGCTGGGCCTTGCTTGTTTCCCTGCCCCCACAGAGAAAGACAGAAGAAAGCTGCTTACAACACTCCATAAAAAACCACTTTCTCATAGCGGTGTTCCAGGTCCACTGCCAGCTGTCCCACTCTTGCAGAACAGGACAATCCTATTGCATCTGATGCTGTCCTGAACCAGAGGCATCAGCTTACATGCAGAAGAGTTTAGATGCCTGTTGTTGCTGAGTTTGGTCTAAATCTGCAAACAGAGTCCCCTCCAAAAGCTTCTGTTTCTCCTTCTTCCCCCCACCCCACTCCCCCACCCCTAGACACAACAATTTGACTGCATGTATGAACAGGTTCATCAAAAGACACCATCAGTCCAAGAACAGTTCAACAAGTCCCAGAACCCTGGCATGTCCCCTGACAACCTCAGCAGCTCCTTATGCAACCACCCCGTCAGTATGCAGAAGAGTCACATGAGACTAGCACAGATCCTGGGAGAGCAGGTTTTAAGTTATTCCTGCACAAGAAAAAGGAGTGATAATTAAGCAATGTCTAGTAAGATTCCTGGGCTCTGTTTGAGAATCCTTCCTCCTTTGACTAGAGCAGTACATCAAAAAAACTACACTCCCTTTTACACAGTTTGTTCAAATATCAGTGCTATCTCCACTAGAGAACTCTGCAGCAATTTCTAGGAAAGATGACACCAGAGCACCAGTTTCCACATCCCTGGCTTACTGCCCTTGAACAGTTCTTTCTGTGCAGAGTCGGCAAGGTTGAAAACTTGTTTCCGTCTGACACTGACTCATGATGCAGCCTCCCCTCCCTTGCAGCCTAACCAAGAGCAGAGCCCTGCTGAAGTCCCAACGTCTACAGGAACACAAGACCTACACATTTTTTCACTAAGCCTCACTTTGCTCAGTTGGTGCTACCAAGAAGTTAAAGCTTTCACAACAAGCTTCTACTTTGCTTCTCAATCCCTACAAGTGAACGTCATGTGGCAGCAGGCTCAGCGAGTGCCCTGCAGCTCACGCTCTGTGTAAGGCAAGGGCACCATGCCTTTGCTCTGCTGCTCACCCCCCTGCAAGGAAACATTTCCCCTGCAGGAGCAGGGCAGAGACAAAAGGCACAGGAAACACACCAGGCATGGTACGTAGAAACAAAATGTAAACATTTGTTTCTTACAGCCATCTCCCTACGGAATACTGCCTAGTGCACACATGTTGGGTGGTCAGTTGTTGCTCCCTCCTCAAGTTTATGATCTGTCATGTCCAACTGTGCCCTGTGATGCTGGCACCTTCCTGAACAGAGGACTCAGTTCAATTGTATCAGCCAAGGACGTGCTACCAATACCACTAGGAAAGCAGATTTTTGTGCTTTCAGAAGCAATTCCTCTGCTGTTCCTACAGAACCATCAATTTTGGCCACTAAAACCTTGCCACAAGGGGAAGAAATACTTTTTTTTTTTCTTTTTTTTAAATAGAAGCAGCAATTATCCTCCCTGGTTTTGCCATTTAGCTATCCTAACAATCTTCCAGGCTTCTTGGCTCTCCTGCATAAAACTCTTGAAACTATGACACATTCCTATCACTTCTGCTGTTGTTAAAAAACTTTGTGAGATTCCCTCGTTCCTCCCATTTCTTTCATTTGGGTGACTTCAGGATCATTCTCAGCACTGCCACTAAAAGTAGCACTTGTGATCTGAAAGGGGAACTTCCCTAGCCACCTAAATTCTGGCAGTACAATGTACACACGTAGAGGATAGAAGGAATAGTTTGGGCATGTGCTGTCTCCTTATGTCATAACGTAAAGAAAATCACTCTTGTTCTCCTCATGTGTCATCCAGAGGTGTAATTATTTCTGGAAGTTTGGAAACATGGGGAGTGAAAACCACTTTTTTCTTTCTACCTTTCCCAGAAGTTTTCAAAGGAGTCAGCTGTAAGAACTTGGAATTTCACTGTCTCATTTAGGAATGAGAAACATGTCATGCTTATTTGAGTTAGCTCATAAATTTCGACCAGGTATGCTTTCAAATAAAGCTCTTTAATACAGGGTACATTTGTCACTGTTCAAAGGTGAGACTAGAACATCACAGCACACTGCAGTAATAAATGTGTTGTTGTTGCCAGTTAGCGAATCTCTAAAATGAGACAAAGGAGGGACGAAAAGTGTCAGAAATAGGAAGTATCAATATTGTTAACTCAAACAGAAGGTTAAATATCCTGGGGGCTCTGAAATGGTACATAAATAAAGACCTAGTGTCATAACGTAAACATAAAGAAACAAGTACAACATCCCAGTCTGCATGCAAGCGTCCTTCATTGTGACATGAAAACATCAAGGACAAAAAGTAAACCTGATCCCATGTTATTGCTAATTAAATTCTTATGTACCGATTTTCATTTTTTAAATGAAACATACATTTAAATTCATTAGTGACAGAAAACATTCTGAATAACTTAATTTCAGAAGTCATTTCCATTTAAAGCCTTTCACTTTTAATCTTAAATATATCTCAAGAGTATCTCTTCTGCTTTTTCTACAATGGACATGGTGAGAGGAAAGCAGACTCAGAGCTTTTAAATTACTCTCTTTCCCTGTCAAGTCCTCACATCAAGTACATAACATCCATGACTTTTCCATTGAGATTAAGAAGTATTTCATGTACTGAATCTTGCCTAGAGAAGTATCTGGCCTTCATGAAACACAATGCCATCATCCATTAATCAGTCCTAGGTGTCTTTTACTTGCAGTTATAAGGATATGTGTTAGTCTGACCTTCTGACTTAGAGCCCAGAGTTCGCAAGACACCCATAAAACCATTTTATTCATTTACTAAAATAAACAGTGAACCCAAGGGTATTATTATTATTTTCTTCTCATAAACCTAAAAGATCTGATCCTTGGAATAGGACTCTCTGCATTTCATTACTGATTCATGAACACCTACCCTGCTAAGTTGCTTTGTGGCCAGAAGCCCCATGTTTTCTCCTCTGAGGCAGCACTACAACAAAAGCTTAGATCACCTGCTAGAATGCTTATGCAGTGCAGTTCTGAAGAAAAAGCTGGATAAAACTGGATTTATTTCTGACTACCATAGAAAGTGACTGAGCATGGAAGTAGGATGCTATTGGAAAACCATGTTTTGTTCCCTGGAGCAGAAGTAAGTCATTTTACCTCAGTGCCTCAATTTGCTCCTGCCTTCAACACGGGTGATACTCAGCACTTTGCAGACGTAGGTGCAGAGGGCCAGAAAGCCTAAGGGCCATGATCAGGACATCCCACACTCCAGGGCAAAAAGAATTCCTGCACTTCCATGAGCCAGGCAAGGACTGATCTCGGGGGAATTTCTCAGAATGCAGTTCAAATTGAGAAAACCTCAGAAAGTCAATTCCAGTTACCTCCTGGTGGCCATAGCACCCATCACACCCAAAGAATGAATCACCCACTGTTAACAGCTCACCAACACAGGCAGATCACTGGGCAAGTCTCTTGGTAGCTTTGACCCTTTTGCTTCAGACAAAGGCCTTTCCAGGGACCCACATATCATAAAATGGCTCCTGGCCAGAGGGGGCAAAGCAAAACCAAAAACCATTCACTCCAGCCAGACAAAAGAAAGGCATCCTTGAGCTCAGCCTCAGAATGGAGTCTAGTAGGAAATGAGAAGCCTTCGCTACCTAGGAAAGTCTGCAGCTTCCCAAATATTATTTAAGGTTTCACAAAATTCCCTTCTACATAGGAGACCCCATAGGAAAGGAAAAGGAAGGAAGACGAAAGCAAGCTATTCAAAAGTGACTGGACTTCCTCTGGGTGTTATAAGGGTTATAAAGCCTTAACTACAACAGATTAAATTCACAGCCTAGTTCAGCTCACACAGGAAAAGCTTTCTAGTGTAGACCAAGAGTCAGAACCACGTGCAGATCTGTAGCCAGAGATGCGCTACACAGCTCAAGCTTTACTTAAACTACTACAAGAATATAGCAGGACAATGACACCCATATACCTGAGCTACCAAAAGGAGTTCATGAAGTTCTTTCTTACACCCAGAAATCTCACTGCAGAGTACAGTTAACTTACCTGTAGCTGCTAAGCCAAGCTAGGACAGTTATGACATAACTCAAATCTCTGTTCATAGAGGAGATGAGAGCAAGTTAAACTGAGCATTTACTGGTGAAAAAGGAGCCTCATCACATTATGCCCACTCTAGCACTGTAGGGAGGTTGCTCCATGGTTATACTGGCATGATTGTAACAATTCAGCAGCAGAACTTCATCAGGAAGCCAAAATTCTGTGTCCTTTGGGTGTGCTCCTCAGAGGCTGCTGAACTAACCTTCCTTTCCTACAGTCAGGTTAAAACACACAGCAACCTTCAGGCTGAGTCCAAAGATGCTCTGACACCCTGCAATGTCTTTACATATGGTATCACTGGAGGGAATATTGCCAAAATACAACAGAAGGACAAGGGACCAATCCCACCCTCCCTCAAATCCCGTATTTCTCCATAATGAAACTTGATAAATTATTATATGCCAAGAGAAAGTCTTGCCCTAGCTCAGGATGACTGATGGAAAAGGAATTTAACTCTATCTGGTAAAGTGTTGGATGGAAAAAAAATCAGACTGAACCACCCAGTTATTTACAGCATTGCAGACTTCCTGTTTTGATGCAAGTCAGCAAGATCTTCTGGAAAACCCAGGAACAAAGAGCAGTAGTTAAGGGTGATAAGTTAGTTACAGAGAAGCTAATGATCTATCTCTGTTAAGACTTCAGAATAGAGGAAACTGCATCTATGCCTCTGCTTTTCTAGCACTATTTCATAAACTAATGCACAGGCAAAGGAAGTAATAAAGAAATAATAAAGTAATGAACCAGAAAGAAGAGCAAGGTACCAGTCATGACAAAGGAGACTATCTCTGCCTTTGGAGTTTCAGATACAATTCTCCTCCCCTGCTTGCCCAGACCACCCTTCTGTATGTGCCTGAATAAACATCAGTTTATTCCAACCAGGCACTGCCACTCTGTGGTTCCAAGTGCAGAACACCTTTGGGAGACAAGTGGGCAGAAGTGATTCTGAAAAGTTCAAAACAGTCTTACCTCCATATCAGGTGAACTGACTGAAAAAGATCTGCTATTGAAGCAAAAAACTAAACAAATGAAGACATGACATTTAGGTTCTAGGACTCTTTTTGTTCTTATCATAAAAGCTCTTAGACTACTAAAATAACATTTTAATGTATCACTAAGCTTTAATCAAGTCTCTTGCCACCTTAGGATTGCGGAGAATCACAGGTGATAGGGTAAGACAATACAGTGGATTAAAACTAGCTACATAAAAGTGATAGGACAAGGAAAAAACCCCAATTCTTTCACATCATAAATTGGAAAAGAGGATAAATGGCAATACAAGGCACAGCCTGCAGTCCTCCAACCCACAGGGACTTGTTCCACTGACCTAGCTGGGCTCTGGGTCATGGCATTTACACTCTGAAGTTCATGGATTCACTCCATAGCAGTTAAGTACAAAAGCATCCCCGGAGCGTTCCCACTATGTACGCTGCTACACTGGCAGAGCTGTGCTTTGTACAGTTATAGTGAATCACCTCCCAGCAAGTTCTACAGCAGAAGGGTGTGGTTTACTGGTCACACAGCACCTGCATGGGGGATTTCTATTGCCAGCAGATGACCCATACCTCTGCCTCAATATAAACTAACAGTGTAACCCACCATTACAAGCCTGCACACAGCCAGTAAATCCAAAAATGTTTAAAGCTGTAACTGATAAAGCCGTGAGGAAAGACCTTTGCATGGTGACAGAATCAGTCACAGTGTCACTTAGTAATGATGTGCCTCAAGGACTGCTCTCAAAATACCAGGAACATTGCCCCCTGCTTCCCTGCAAGCATCTCTATAGCAGAACATGGTGCTGCACACCTCTCTCTTTCAAGGCCCTAGACCAATTACTGAGAAAGATCATTCACTTAAAAGCATAAAATTTCACAGAGCTGAGAAGACACAAGCAGCAGGCAGCCAGACTTCCAGCAACTGCTCCTGCACCCGGAGGCTCCATCCGGGATCCTCTGCACACACTGTGCCAAGCAGGGACCAAGCCAGCACAACACACTTCAGACTTGCTGCTTAGCCCACCAGTGTTCACAGTCTGACAATTCAAAAGCAAGTTTCCAGGAATAAGCAGCAGGGATTTTTGTCACTAGATGGATGGATAACTTTTGTTAGCGTGCTAAACACACCCTGCAAAAAGTCTTCTGATAACCAAGGAACAGCTTCAGACCAATCTGTCTGATACACAAAATGCCCTGCACAGCTGGGAATGCCCCTTACAGAAATACATTTGCCAGAACCCTTGGGTACATACTAGTGAGCAGGCTGATGAGCCAGTGTTTGTTTCATTCTTCTCTCTGCAAGCCATTCCCACAAGGTACTGATTAGGACAATGTCTGCTTGGCTGCAGGATCTAGGAGAAGCTGTTCTAGCTACTCTGACCTCTTGCCCTCTTCTTGGCTCACCTGTGTGCCCATCTGTCAGAACACACGTCAAACTACAGCCTGATGTAATTGGTCATAGCCTTGGAGCAGCTCCTGCTTGTCCATGTCACGATAGCATTTCTTCAAGGCAAAGTAGGTCACCAGGAGGCCTTGAACCCTGAGAGGGGCCTCCTTAAATTATGCTTCTGCATCAGAGTAACAAGAGCTTATTCCCCTCAGGATGCCCTGAGGCTCCATTATAACTGAACCCAGGAAGATAATTTCACTATCCAATAGACCGCGGTTTTCACAGACCACAGCAGACACATTCAGGACCTGCTTTTAATCTCTCCCTTCCAAGACCCAACTGAACATGAGTTCTGTTGAAGTTTGCAAGTAACAGGCAGGTTGTGCAGACACACCTTGCACAGAGTGGCTGGAACTAATGTGAGATGCGCTACCAAGGACTTCTGATGAACGTGGCAGGCACCCAGCACCCTCTGGCTACCTTGCACATGGCCGAGTGACAAATGCTGTGGTGTCTCTGTAGACCAGCTGTCCTCTCATCACTTCGTAGGGGATAGTTCTGCAGTTGTCACTCAGTGAAGGTTCTGAATTCATTTCCTGTTTTACACCATCGTGGGGAAAATCAGCATAGCTCAGAGGCATAAGACAATGAACAGTGTGACTGATGCAGAGGGTGTTTATTTAGGCAAGCAGTTAGAGAGAAATCTGGAAGAACTGAACATGCCTCTATTAGCATCACTTGACATTCCCTTCTCCAGCTTTTGCAGTATATTGGGCCTTTGAGTGCTGGAAATTCTGGGCTTTAGGCACTTGCTTGAATCCAGTCTGCCAGAACACTAACCTGAAGAGTTTCCCTGCCTTCTCTGGTACCTTGTATTCTCCTCACAGATTTTCAGGGCACAGGTCTCCAGATTTTCAGAAACCCTTTTCTGTGACAATCTCACAAACAAAAAAAGCATGGAACACAAATTGTCAAGAAACACCCCCCAAAACCTTTGTGTAAGGGGTAAGAGGGTTTCTTCTGAATCAGTGAAACCCCCTGGCTCCAGGGCGGTGGCTGCTCTACAATACCAGGCTGCACCCACAGAAGTGACATTCAGAAAGAGGGACAACACCAAAACAGTCAGACCAGAGAACCTCAGTGGTCCCTGGGAGCAGTTTTTCTCTCATGAGCAAGCAAGAGAGGCAGCACCATGAACTACAAAGTTAAGGTAAGCCAAAGAAATATGCCCGTACATGAGCAGCACCGGACAGTGCAGGGAATCTGGTCCCTCATCACTCCATTACAGGCAGAGGGAAGGAGTTAAACTTTGAGATGTGTCAAGGCTTCTCATCAGGCACAGAACAGGTCTGACACAACAGAGTCTAAACCCAACACACATTTACTGCTTATGTATCTCTCTTCCTTCCAAGCAGCCTGAAGGGGAAATGTGTAAATTTAGCCTCTGCTTTCCCTGTTAGAGACATCTCTCCCTCTTGCCCCGTGCACAAATGCAGGCTCCTCCCCAAGGTAGCCAGGCAAGCCAAGCACTGGCTGCACCTGCTTTGCTTAGCAATAAAGCCAGACGAAGCACACAGTCTCCATAAGGAATTCACAGTGGAATAGTTAGTGCACCTTAGTTAGCCTGCAGCCAGAAACACTTCTGACTTTTGGAAGACAGATTACAAGGGAACATTTCTTCCTGTTCTACCTCCAAAACATGAATTAGTCTGTTGTGGTCAGACCAGACCTCAGATGCATCAGTTCTGTTCATATGACAGACCACAAACACTGACATCTCCTCTTCCTATCTTACTTGTCACCAAATCAGAATTCCAGCCCTGCCTCATAAAGTACAAACTCTTCCCTGGCTGTTTTCTTCTCTGATGTTTCTACATTCACACACATTTGTCCACTCCACTCCCATGTTCATACTGAACAACACAGGTAGTTTTAACACAAAATGGAGAAAGCTAAAAGGTTCAGCTTTCTGCCCAAGGTCACACTGGAAGTCAAGCAATGAGCTTCCTATGGTGAAACACCTGTCATCATTTCCACCAAGTGGCAATGATTCTCACGTGTCAGGATTTCAGGTGACTTTGCTTAATGAAACCAAGCTCTTCTTGGAGTGCTCTCCCTGCTGCCACCTCTTACTTTCAGATGCAGGGCAGAGTACTCTAAACAAAGTTTACCTTCTCTTATTAAGGGAAGACTTGTCTATTGTCACATTTGAAAAATCAACTGGAGGATATTTTTTCAGAACAAGGTTTTAAACCACTGGGCCAAAAGGAGGAGGAAGGGGAAGAAACACCATCACATTATCTGTACACCACACTGCCTCACCTTCCGAATGATTTCTCATTCATTCAAGTCCAGCCTCCATTGTACAAAGAGCAGTGACCCAGCTGGGGGCTAAGAGAATACAAAACTTAAGAACCTGATAAGAAGCTTAGCTGTAGAGAACACACATGCAGAGTAGAGGTGCTAATTACTCATCTTACTGCCCAGATTAACTGTACTCTGAAAGTTCTGTCCTGAACGGGAACAGTTTCTACTTTTCCTGTGGCACACAAATGTCCCAAGCTCCTCTATGTGGACTGAAGTTAAATACCAAGAGCCATAAATGCTGCAGGCAAGAGCACTTATTTTCCCCAATCCCAGCACAAGCTCATACTCTGACAATCCAAATGACTGAAAGAGGGGAACAGGTTATTTTTCTTCCCTTGCCACTGCCCACCTCTTGTTCCTACACATCTAAACCCTGGAAGGAACCTATCAGTCAGCTTCACTGATCAGTCAAGCCACTGGCAGTGGTCAGATGTGCCCGAGAGCCCTCCAGAGGCTTGTGTCACATCTCAGCATCCTACGTGCGCTTTCCCCCATCACTGCCAATTAGTCAGACATCTATACAGAAGGGCCATTTTTGGTGTGCTGACAGCTTCCCCTGTCCAATTCATTCCAGGGTCTGTCCAGGATCATTAGTTCATTCTCCCTTGCTTCACTAACACTCTAGCTGTGCTTGGCCATGACCAAAGACTATTTATTTATGGCCATTTGGAGGCATTATTCCCACCACTTCCCTCAGTGCTAGCCCATGGTTCTACTCCACTCAGTTGTAGTTGCATGGAGGTAGCTCACTACAACATAAGTTCAATAGCCACTTAAACATTTGTTTTGACAAGAAAAGCTTTGTCATCCAGCTGTATGACACGAATGCATCTGTGAAACAACAGGGTGTAACTGTACCAAGATCCAAGTACAATGGGGATCTCATGCCTGCATAGCAATGGCACTAAGTGCCTGTTCTTACTGAACAGGGTTCTGGGCACACCTGACGAAATTCACACCAGAGTGACCATCTGCTGCATCAAGGACACCCCAGTGGCAAAGGAGGGTCCTGGTCTGAATATCTAACATGGGGACAGTGCATGAGTGACTGACTGCTTGTTTTCCAGAAGGGGCAGATCTGTCAAATAGCACAAGGAACAGGAACTGACATGACTCAGAAGATCTGAGTTAGACAAGGCCTGCCCCAGCCTCTCAGAGGTCCAGAAATGTGGATAACAACAATATTTCCACCAACTAATTCCATCGTATCTCCGAAAAAGACACAATGCTTTGTGCTGCTCAGGGATGAAGCAAGGTGTCTGTAAAGAAGGGAGGTTAGAGGTAGAAAGAGAGAAAGCTGTTAAGGGCTTCCTAACCCAAACAAGTATTTAGCCAAGAACTTACATGGAGTAAAACAGAGGTGGAAAGAAAGGACCTCTACTGTAAAACTCAAGCCTGAACAGAAGTAACAAGACTTTAGAAAATGCACTCAGAGCTGAATCCAGACTCAAGAGCCTGCAAAGCACATGTCCTGCAACTTTACTCAGCTGAATGCTGTGCCAAGAGCTGGCCTGCATGGTGACTTACAGTGTTTGGCTCTTCCTGCATCTGGCTCGGGCACAGCAGTTCATTTGGCTCACTCACACTTCCAGCAGCCTGCCACAATCCAGGTAATCATACACGAGGTCCCCATGCCCTGACAGCAGTACAAAGGGACACTGCCTGGCTTCAAAGGACAGGCAGGACAACCAACAGGAGAGTGAAATACACTGGCAGGACAGTAGAAACACACAGTTGCAATCCCCACACACCTTTTCATAGGCTATGGCAAGCAAGTTGTGAGCTCCATGGTGACCAAGCCCAGCACAGCAGGGCCATGTAAATAGTGCTGTGGAGGACATCACACTTTGCTGATGGTCACAGCAAATCACAAGTGACAGCAAGAACAGCAGGTGCCAAACACAACATGTACCCCACTATGTAAGTCCTCAACTTCTAAGCATACTGCTTCTGGAAAGGGTAAAACAGAAGTCACAGCAAAGAAGACCTCCAGCTGAATGGCCAGAGCAGCTGCAGGTCTGGCAGAGGGCATGTGAGCATGGAAAGCCACAGGTCTCCTTGCCTGGGAGAAGAGAAAGCAAGGACAGGCCTGGCTCTCCCATCACCAGGCAAGCTGCCCATTTGCTCAGGATGCCAGAGCAGGACCCAGCCACGTACATAAGCCTCTAACACAGACAAGGAGAGTTGCTGCAGACAGAAGCAGAAGCTCAGGTCAATGTGGAGGTGTCAGGCCATCACACAGCAGCCTTTGGCTAGTTCAAGACTGTCATGAATGTAGCTTCCTTTCTAGCACCACCCCACAGCCCTGACTGTCTTCCGCTGTCAGAATTTCAGTTCAAGACCAAAGTTTAGGAGAGTGGATTTGTACTCACCTGAACTGAAAACTTTATGTGTTTAATCTATCAAACCAAAAAACAACAGAAAGTATAGCCAAGTATCTTCAGAAGAGGACACTAAAAACATGACATATTTTTAAATTTCTATTTTGCCCAGTGTCACTTCCCAGCTGATCTTGGTTTTCTTCCTTCTTTCTATTACCCACTTCCCATCTTAGACACTTAAGTTTCCAGCTCTGCTGACCTCACAAGTCCTTCTCACATCATTCTTGAATCTTCACTGATTTCTCTCTCCCTACAGTTGCCCTCCAGGACTACAAAATCTTGCCAAAATGCAGAAGATAAAACACACTGTTGTTGTCAAGTCAGCTTGTCCTTTTAACATATGGCACACAGAGTCTTGTTTCATCTCAAACTCAAAGCAATGAAGTTTAGCAGTCAGCTCTCATTACACTATTGCAGGAGGAGAAATTTTAGGCTCATTAGAAAATACTGTATTGAAATTTCTGCATTAGATTCACAAACACTGGAAGTTACATTAAAAAAAAAAATCAAAGGTAACAGAAAGACACGTTTCATACAGCCTGAAAGCAATCCTGCCATTTGTTTTAAGCTTTCCAGTAACATAAACATGGCCTTTGAGTTAGCATTTCATTTCAAACCACTTCAGAAATATGTGATTGCTTTGATTGTTCTATTCTTGTGGACATTTTTGCTGGAAAAAGTAAACCTGGATACATATGTTCTCTAGTCTGTGGTCACTGATTCCCTAAAACAAAGGGCAAAAAACCCAAGGGCATCAAAATATGCTTTTAATTACTTTTACACTATTGATGAGAATCAGATATTTACTCCCTACTGCATAATCTCTATGTGTCAGGGACTGTACAACTCACCAGGATGTTCTCTTTCAAACTTGTTTTAAAATGCTTTTGTATTTTGACCAAGTTCTCTGCCAAGCCCATACAACAGTTACTAATCAAACAGAGAGAAAATGACATGCAATAGAATTGTTTTGCTGAAATTCACTACAACTGTCATTCCTAAAGTTTCCAGGTACTTCCTGAAAACATCCCCTTCCCTCCATTCCCATGAGATGCAGAGACTGATGAAATACATCTCTGCAAAGGAAACTCCACAGGTAAGCCTTACTCAGATCTTGGCTACAGCTTCACTTAGTCACAAAAGTGAATTTTAGTTACAATGATTATGCCCAAAAAGATATGGAAAGATGGATTTCTTTTGAAGGCAGTATCCCATATCAAATCTGTTTCCACCTAGAGCACAGCTACTTAGAACATTTTGTTCAAACTGAAAAATTTCCAGCCCTTTGATTACAAAGGCAACCTGCCAAGTAAGAGTATAAAATTAGCACATTAGTGCAGTAGTGTCTTCCTTAGTTTGGATGCAGCCTCAGTGCCTCAACTGCATGCCATAGTTTTGATGGGGTAAAATTCAGCTAAGAGTAACTAGATTCATTCTTTTCTACTCCAGAGGCTGAGAATCACTCCTACAGCAGTGAAATACAGGTATCAAGCCAAATTATGTCTTCTGATGAACGACCAAGAGCAGAGCAGCAGTAAGAGTGCAAAGACACTCCTAGCACACAAGGAGAACACTGCTGCAAGAGCCAACAAGCACCAGGGTAAGCAAGCAGCACCCGACCCTGGTAGCCCTTCCTGCTGCAGGGCATATTACAGCACAGGTGTTTCCCACTGTGGCTTGCAAGTGCCAAGTCCATTTTTCAAACCCTGGTTGCTGCTGACTTTAGAAACATAAGCTATTTTTAAAATGCATAATCAAAAAAAGGTTAAATACAACCTTTTTCCTTTCATTCTCGTGTTTGATAAACATTGCAGCAGGCATCTATCCAACCTAAGCAAGCTCTGGGTGTGCACTGCTCCAAGCTTTGTCCCATTCCTGGCTGCATGAATTAAATCCACTGCCTATATGAATATACAAACGATTTCTCCTACCCCATCACATCTCCTCCTACCTCCTGGCCCCAGCAGACACTGAAATCATTTCATAAGCAACACTCCTGAACCCAGTGGTTTCCTTCTCTCCAGCTGAAGGATGTGGCTGCTGCTACAGAGGTACTGCTGTGGGCAACACAGCAGAGGGAGTGATAAGCAGACAGGACAGCATTCCACCAAATTGAGCTGGAGATGGCTGCTCCAAGAGGAGCCCAGCGTGGGCTCCCAGAGACTCTCTCACAAGGGTTCAGGTAAGAAGGCATCAAACAGTCCCCTGCCCAGCAAGTGTCTGAGCAACAAGGACTGTATCTAGGTCTAACTCTCCAAAAGCTCATTTATTTGCTTTTATGATCTCTAAAAATATTATTAGGGGTTCGAGAAGTTCTGCCTTTATTTTTCCTCCATCCTTCAAAATAACTTCAGCAAGACGAGTACAATAAACAACATGAATCTGCCTAACATAACTACTCTCACACACACTTTAAACAGCTTTAGCATTTATAAATGTTTTCTCAATCTCCATCCATCCTTTCAAACCAGCAGTGGTCAGTTTCAGATTGCCATCTCCACTCTGCACCAGCACACTGATATTCCCCAGTCACTAGCTACACCAGATCTCCAGAACTGCAAGACCTCCCAATTCCAATCATCTTTGCATCTGCTCCAGTAGAAAAAGTATTTTTTCACCCAAATCTACAAATACACTCCTAAACCCTTGCCAAATTTTCAGCCTGCTGGCAGAATGGCTGGATTTGTGCCTGCCCTGTTTGCACCACAAGGACTGCACCTGACTTGTGTGTGGAGGACAGCTTGCTGTTTCACCTGAAACTGCCCAAGAAAAGAAACTGATCCCATGCACTCACAATCCCAGGCAAATCTTGGGGGAGAATTCAAACCAAGAGGACTAAAACCCCATCCAAAATATAGAAAGAGCTAGAGCACAATGCAGCAGTTTCTCAGAGAGCAGACCCACTTCTCAGAGCCAGTGCACACAGGAAGAAATGATTTGCCAAGCAACTCAGCTCTTGGGCTGAAATCCAGAGGACAGCTCTGAAAAATCATCCTTCCACCACCAAGTTCCCACCAGCAAGCCTCTCTCCCAAGTTATCTGATACTTGCATAAAGCTGAACAGGAGAAGAGAGGCAAAGAGAACTTCAGATGAGATCCAGCTGTACCCTCCGAGCCTCCCCTCAGCACACACAACGATGAGCTGAGGCTGAGACTACGGCCAAGAGAAAAGCTCTTGCATGTCCTCACTGCTTGCAGATTTGAGTCAGCCAGCAACCTCAAGGTTTGCTTTATTCACAGAACAGGCAAGGAGACCTCCCCTCTCCCTCCAAATTCATAGGACAGACTTCAGAGCTACTCTCAGAATTCAGCCTCAGTGCTCAGCAGGCAGGGGCCAGCTCAAGGCTCCAGACAAGCACTCAGCCAGTTCCCAGGGCAGCCCTGGCTGAAGGAAAGATCAGCTCCCTCACCCTTCTCACACACCTGTTTGCTCTCAGCACCAACAGTTCACAAGAGTGACATGACTGGCCAAAGTGACAAATATTCCACCAGCTAAAGTGGGGGGAGCATTTGCTCCTACAAGAACAAGTGGCTTCCACAGGAGAAGCTGAGGCAGAAATTCTTCAGTGATGAAACAAAAGCCTTAAGGAGCCTAAAAAGGCAAAAACATCACTGCTACACAAATGCTTGAAAAGCAGGCAGATACCATGTCCAGAGAGGCATGCAAGTTATAAAAGAGGTTAAGGGACAGATTTCTGATATATTTTCCTCTCTTACAGAGCAAAATTATAAAAAAGTAAAAATCATGACCGCTTTCTTCCAGCCTGAGGGAACAACACAACTACAATGAAGATCAGACTTGGCTGTCTCTCCTGGATGAACAACATACCAAGAAAGAGGACTCAGGAGCACAGAGAAGAGCACAGAAATCCAAGCAGGGCTGGGTTAGTAAGAAGGTGGAGAGAATCTGTAAACTGTAGTAAAACTCTAATGAAAGTTGGAGAACCACAAATAGTACTTAGGAAACAAAAAAAAAAAAAGGGCTGAGACATAATAAAGGAAAGAAACCTTTTTTTGTAAGAGATGACTACAGAAGTTTAGGGAAAACCAAGTAGGTAAGCTTCCTCCCCAGAAGCAGCTAATTTATGGAAGGACAAACAAGGACAACTGCAGTTTGTTAGGGTGGTCAGTAAGAAAAGGTATAGCAGTGAGCCAAGATGCAATGAGAAAACAACTTCAAAGCAATTGCTGTGGGAGGTTAAATTAGGTAAGAGTGTATTTTGCTAAGAAAGAAAAAGAGCAGGTGGTAATTGGGAGCATCTCTATAAATGGCCTTATTCCAACAGGAATGACAGTTACTGCAGAGCAAATGCTTATAAAATAAAAAAGATCCATTTAAACCAGTGGCCAGAGCATAACTAATTACTGCTGTGATACAGGAAGCCAACAGCTGCAGGGACAAAGACATGCTGGAGCTCAGCCCTCAAGCAGCATATAGGGGCTATCACTCTCTGAAAGTTTGGGTCTCCAGTTCCCTCTGGGCCCCATAATGTGGCATACATCCTTTGTCACACGTTGACAGTGAAAATAACTTGAGGGAACAGGCTGCCCTTGTTTCTTGAACGTAAAATGCCAAAACACAAGCTTGGGACAGAACAACTTATCAACAAGTTAAGAGGTCTACACCAGCTCATGCAGCACATAGAGCACCTATGCTAACAGTGTGCAAAAGCAGTGCAATTTTTGAAGGTGCTTACCTTGCCTGAGTCGTAATTTTAATTTTTACAGCCAGAGTTTAGAAGTGATCTTGTGATATTTTAAGCCCATGACCTTTGTTTAGAGCATATGTCACTTGTAGCAGTACCTATTTTAATGCAGGCTAAAACTTTTAAACTGAGTGGCACAAAGGTTTTGCATTGGGAGGCATATGT
>VYZP01001721.1:0-10795 GCA_013400635.1 Hypocryptadius cinnamomeus | reverse complement strand
TGTGCCACTGGGGCCCGGCGGTGGCGCTGGCCGTGGTGGCCGTGTGCTCCGCCACCGCCATGGCCGACGCCGCGCTCTGGTACTGGCCCCTGGACACGGCCGGGGGAAGCGTCAACTTCGTGATGCTGCTCAACTGGACCGTCATGATCCTCTACAACTACTTCAGCGCCATGTTTGTGGGCCCCGGGTACGTCCCGCTGGGGTGGACGCCGGTAAGCGCTGCCTTGCGACCGCCTCGTCCCGGGGCCTCGCGGGGGACCGGCGGGCAGCCCCGGGGCAGGGCCGGCCGCCCCCGCGGTCAGGACAGTACAAATCGCGTGTCTTTCGATGCCGCTGTTTGTCCTCTGTCCCCCAGGAACGCTGCTCGCTCTCAGGCCGTTCCTTCCTCCTTATCTTGTTCCGAAATCTTTCCTTTGCTTCTCCCCGGTTTGCTCTTGCCGCTTCCAGAGTTTCCAGTACAATCCAGTTTGCTCCTGATACCGAAATCGGACAGGTAGAAACTTTCTAACACAGTTTTGGTATTAGAAAGCAGCACGCCGGACCCTTCAAATATCCTTCCTCTAGTGGAGTGTGCCGAGCGTTGGGTAAACAGAGTTTTTATCAGCCACACTGATTACACATTCACTAGCTATCCCCACTTATTTCATGTGTGTGTGATGTGTATGTGGTGCTTTGCTTTACATTGTCACGTTCCTTATCGGAAGTCCTTATGTGGCCTTTTGGGGTCTCCTTTGGTGGTCTTCAGTGGCCAGTGTTGTAATATTTCAGGTGGCTGTTCCTTGACCCCAGCTCCAGTAAGCCCAGCACTGTTGATTTCCGTGGCTGCTGCTTTGTCAGCCTTGCAGAGCCGAGCGAGCTTCCTGCTTGCCTCAGTTACGTCCTTTATCTGCTTCTGCAAGGCTCTGTTCTCTTCTGCTGCCCTTCTCCATCCCCTCCCTGTGCTGTCAGGGCTCTGGTAATGCTGCTTGGCTGGCAGTAGTTGCTGTGTTTTATTATATTAGGGGCTTCTCAAAGCAAAGCAGCAGGAAACAAGCACTGATAGCTGGGAATGAGAGCCTCAAGGTTATCTGCATGCTCCTGCAGACACCTGATTTGGAGATTTTGCTGCTAGCAGTAACAGTTGGAAGTAATTAATTTAGAATATGTCTTTTTTATTTTATGCAAGCCAGAAAATTATATGATTACCATCTGCTTAACACAGTGCAAGATAGAAATTTGCATTTCCTGTGCTTGAGTAATCTCTTGGAAGAGTTGTAGTCAAGAATGACACAGGTTTAGGATCTCAAGGTAGCTGCCCAGAGTTTGTGTTCCAGTGGTGTGATGCAGAGTTTAGTGCTGGTCACCTTTCTAATTGTGGAATATTACTCAGGACAGAGTCTAGGCAGAAGAGGATCCTGATAATCATCTTAGCAGGACAACTGGGTACTCCACTTCCTGAGTGCAAGATTTTGGCCACTACTTGCTGTCTGCAAGTGTCTCTCATCTTGCTGTAGTTGGGGTGTGTGTGTGTAAAAGAGATTGTGAGAGGGCTGAACATTAGTGCTGTATCTTAATAGTAAGCTTAGAGTGCTTTATTGTGTAAAATGGAGAGAAAATGTGCTCAGGATTTTTTTGTTTATTACAACAATAACACGCTGACTTTTACTGTTAGAACTTCACTGTGAAATCCTGTTTGTACAGTTGCTCTTCCTGACAGAAGAACTGTTTATTTCTTTTAGCAACCAGCACTTTCAACAGTGAGAGATGGCTGTGTTGACAGCCAAGAGATTAGCTGGGAGATTATTTAATTTTGTTTTTTCCTCTCCTTGACGCCGGCCATTAAATAGGGTTGGACTATGAAACACACCCTGTGAGAAGGAATCAGAAGTTAGGGAAATGCCAAGATAAACATTGTCAGGAGAGTTGTGTATACATCTAACACTGCTGTTCTTCTGTTTAAAGGAAAAATCTCAGGATTGCATGTATCTCCAATACTGTAAAGTATGTCAGTCTTACAAGGCACCTCGCTCACACCACTGTCGGAAGTGTAACAGGTACTGTTCCTCTTCACAGCAGTTGAAAGTCCATTTTACAGCACCTTCAGATCTAATCATGGGCTATTACCATAATTTGTGCTTCCAGCACTTGCATTGTAGGTTTTTAAAATCTTCCATGTGAGCACTATAGCCCTTTCAAGTGTTTCCACTTTCTAGTTGTATGATATCTATATAGTTTTGCTGTGTTTTAGTTTAGAAAAATGACTGTCTTTAACATTTTCTTTATAGTCTGAAATCAGTTTCTCTAAAGAGCTTCTTTATGGTACTAACAAAACAATGCAGTCCTGCTTCAGGGATGTAAGTCTGTGTAAATACCTAAAAGTTATCTGAAATTCTTTTTAAATTCTGAGTCCAAACATTGAGCTGCTTAGAGAGTAGAAATACCTATTCTGTCATCTTTCCAAATGGGAATTAAATGTTGATTTGAGTGGAAATTTTGGACTGCTTTTTCTCACTCTTCATCAAAGTGGGTTTTTGAGGGGAGTTGGCATGTTAAGTGAAGTAATAAACACTTTGGTCAACTTAAGAAGTTTGCACCTGGTTATCTTCCAACACAATGGTCCTGATACAAAGGACACTTTATTATAAATAGCTGTCCCTAGAATTTAGTGCATCTTGAAAAAATCAAGGCACTTCAGCTGTCTGCAGTCCAGGCAGGTTGTCCTCTGAAGGACTCCTAAGAGAATGTGGTGAAAGGATATTGCAACATACTTGTTCATTTGTTATTTCTATAAACCCTAGGTGTGCAGTCAGTGCTTTTTTAGGAAACAGAAACTGAAACTCCAGAGCAGTGCTGTAGTTTGGTTGCATCATCCCCAGATTTAAAACTAATGACTCTTTTCCTTGAGTGACAATCTTTACACTGAGGACTGATCACTTAGGTGGTCACATAGACTTACACCTCTCAAGGTAATTTGGAATGTGAACAAATCTTTATTCAGGTGGGGTTTTTTTGCATCTGTAAGCTACACCAAAATAACTGGCTTCATATTGAATACAAGAGTGACTCTAGGGTGTTTACACATGTTAAATGTATTTTGAAATGGATTTTCAATGGTGTGAGGTCGATACATAGCAATTAAGAAAGCATTCAGGGGGTTTACCACTGAAAAGAAAGAGTCACTGTCACACTTCTGTCTGTATATCTTTCTTTAAATACTCTTTCTACAAGTAGTTCACAGGGAATTTGATATTTCCTTTATTTTCCTGGTATTCTGATTTTTAAAAACTGACATTAACAGTAGTGCTTAATTATTATGAGCGTAGTTCTTACAAGTCCCATTCTATGGCTCTGTCTCCAGGCTCTGTACTATGGTGATTATTAGCAACTATTTAGTTTGAGTAAAGAGGAGGACAGATAACTGAGGAGGCTAGGACCTGGAAACACTTTTTATTTGCTTTTTTTAATTCTACAACATGGAAATATTAATTCTTAATAGCAACTGAAAAGAAACTACTGTGTTAATCTGTCAGAAACTGGTGGGTTCAAATGAAAGAATGGAGGTGGAGAAGTAGAAAATCAGCCATCCTTTGAGTTTTTTGAGAAACATCATATGTGTCCTTTATATTAATCAATATTTATTATTCACAGATGTGTGATGAAGATGGATCACCACTGTCCTTGGATCAACAACTGTTGTGGATACCAGAATCATGCATCTTTCACTTTGTTTCTCCTCTTAGCTCCACTGGGATGCATTCACGCTTCTTTCATATTTATTATGACAATGTACACTCAGCTTTACAACAGAGTAAGAAATCATAACTAAATGCTTAAAATATTATTTAAGTCTGGTGCATAATTTATCTCTGGAAGTACGAGAGAATTTGGTTTTCTGAGAAGAAGCATGTGGAATTCCTTGTTCTTCTTTCCACATGCACTCCTAGTTCTGTTGTGTACCTATAAGATGTATTTATGGGGCTGGAGGAGGCTTCAGAGAAAGTTGTTTCTATTTTAATTCTTTTTTCCTCTGTTGCTTTTCATAACCACAGGGAGTTTCCTATTGCTTTACATTGACTGAAGACAGTTTCTGAGTAGTACTTTATATTTAGAGAGAGACAGGCTGTGTTTTGGCTGGCACAGAAAACAGCTGCTATTTATTTCCAACACACAAGTTAGATCCTATTTATTTTCTTTTACTGGCCACTCTTTTTGAATTGTGTCTATTCAAGAAAAAAAAGTACATTATTTTTGGGACTAAAGATAAATATGTTAGGTGTGGTTTTTTTAACTAGAAAACTTCAGCAGTGAGTAAAGCTTGTTCTGGAATACACTCCTTATCTCAGATCCATGGTTGAGATTATAAGCTTTGATTTCAGCCTTTGTGGTTGCAGTGAAGAGCTTGATAGCATCACCTGAGTGTAGCAGATTGCATTTGTAGCAGCTGAGTTGTGTTTGCAGAGGGATAATGTTGAGAATTGCTGTCTGCAAAGCTTTCAGAGAAAACCTGCAGCATTTCCATGGAAAACGGGGACTGTTCTGGGCAAACATTGTGCATCTGACACTGATGAATGTGGGGTTTTTAACATACCAGAGTCCAGATTTTTTTGCTGATTTTTGGGCCTGTGGAGCTTGCAAGATGGTGTCTGTGGTTTCATTTTCCATCCAGCAGCAAACTTCTGAATATAAAAGTCTTTTGAGGGTTGTTTTTTTTTTTGTTTTTTTTTTTGTTTTTTTTTTGTTACTCTGCTACATCTCTGTCAGATGTTGGACTTGCTTTCAGAGCCAGATTTCATAGGGATAACTTGCTTTGTTTCAGCAGTTGGAAAGTTCTTGAGCTGAATGGAATTTTCCTCTTTGCAGATATCTTTTGGGTGGAGTTCTGTGAAGATTGACATGAGTGCAGCCAAAAGAGACCCTCGTCCTATTATTCCTTTTGGACTGTCTGCATTTGCTGCATCTTTATTTGCCTTAGGACTGGCACTAGGAACAACTATTGCTGTTGGTATGCTGTTTATTATCCAGGTGAGTCTATGGCTCTGTTACAAAGAAGTTAAAAGCTGTAAGTTCTGTGTGCTTATGGAGCAGAAACAGAATTCAGGATTGAGATAAGAACAGTTGTTCAGAGCTTATGTTGTTGTATAACTTCTCCAGGGATTTATGTAGCTTTGTCCTAATTTTTCTGTTACCACAGTTTTGGGCTTTTTTCATTACTTTTCGTGGGGGGACTCAGATGTGAAAATCTAATGAACTAAGAAAATATGAGATGGATTTTATAAACGCCCTGAAAAAGACAAAATACTTGCCCTGTCCCTGCAAATAGGCGTAAATGTGCCTGATATATTTCTTAAAATGTTGGAGATCTTTGGAAGGAAACAAAAAGACACATTTTAAGCATAAAGTGCAATACTGTGTGATATTGTCTCAAGTGTATAATTCTAGATTGTGTATCTCTGCTGATGGTTAGCTTCTAACAAATGTTTCAGTTAAGTCTATAAGAGTTGCTTTGTTGTATAAACACGTTTAGTTTGTTAAATGGAGCTTTCTTTATATAGCTAATGTATTTCTGCAGAAAATAAATCCTAATTTCACCTAAAACTTTTATGTCAGATGAAAGTAATTTTGACAAATAAAACTTCAATCGAATCCTGGATTGAAGAAAAGGTATGCTTTTAATACAGTATTCTTGTATTGTTACAAAGTCTATTTTCCATATTCATAATTTTTGTCTCATCTCTGGGTTAAAACCAAAGATGTTATTTCAATTCACCACTCACCTAACACCTACAACAAGCTTTTCCCTTACCATCTCTGAAATTCACTGAAAGAAATGAGAAATCATGTAAATGCATAGATTTTTCTTTTGTTTTGGAGGAGTTTCTTGAACATAGAATAATATGTGCTTTGAAAAGACTTTACTTATCTACTTGAAATATGTGGGTATTTTCATCTGAAACTTGAGCTGCCTTAGTCATTACATCTGCCTGTAGATGTAGATTGTCCACCTTGCTGACCCATTTAAAGTGGCATCTTTTGACTCGTGGTTTTACCCATTTCTTACTTTGGATTGTAAGGAAGGATTTTCTTTGATTTTAAAGAAGTACTAAAAAATACCTAGCCTTCTGGCCTTTAAATTTCTTTTGGATTTCCTTATCTTTATAATGGTTTTCACAAGATTTTTCAGGGGAAATGTAGTCAAGCAACAGAAGCTAAGTTTAGAGGAAGCAAAACTGACTCGGTATTTAGAAATTAGATTGGTTCTACCTGGTTAGTTTTTGTGTAAGTCCACAAACATTTCATTAATGTCTTCTTTCTTTTATTTTGTGTGGCAAATTAGCATGAGAATCTTGACTGTGTATAAGCACTTAAAGTTTTGTAATGTCAACTCTTTGCGTGGGATATGGCTGGATCCAAGTCCTGTTAGACCTTTGAATAATGGAACATAAGTGAAAGAAATCCCTGTTATCACAATATCACTATATTGTAGAATTTGGAATAATATGTTAAAATTTTTACTGTAAAATACAGGCTGCTAATATGTCCCTTTTGAAAGCTGAGCACAGACTGTAATACATAAATATTTAATAAAATGGCATTATTGCAACAAAGAGAACACAGTTCTGTGGCTGCTCCACTAGATGTCATCAGACCTGTGGGAATGTAAAGCTTGTGACTATGAAATGTGGACAATTCAGATCATGCCTGTGTGTGCATTCTTAGAGGAGGAATTGGCACTACCAATGTTGAGTCATGATCATTAGTGAAAGGATTCTGAGCTGTGGAAGCTTTTGTGTGTAACTGAGAAATTGGTCCCTAAAAGAAAGCAGTAAAGTAAGATCCAAGCCTGAAGGGAATTGTCAGTGTAGTCAGTGGACTCTGTTGTTAAAGGGTAAATGGGGGGGTGACAGGAATGGGGACACCCAAACCAGACATCTTTCTGAATGCCATGATTGGTTTAAGGAGTTTTTAAAGCCTGGGTTGATATAGCAGGAGTTCACTATGCTTGCCTGAAAATACTTGCCTTTAGGTCCCATGGACCTATACAGGACTTATGACCCAGCCTTCTTAATATTTGCTGCTTGACTGCAGTGTGTAGGGTGGTTTTATGTACTGCATTTCTTAATTATTTTCTAGGCCAAAGACAGAATCCAGTACTACCAAACGGGTGAGACCTTTATCTTCCCCTATGATATGGGAAGTAAATGGAAGAACTTCAGGCAAGTGTTTACATGGTCTGGGATTCCTGAGGGAGATGGCCTGGACTGGCCAGTTAGAGATGGATGTCACCAGTACAGTTTGACGGTAACTGCTCTTCAATGGTGTCTCAAGCTGATTCTCCCCACTATCCAATTGTCTGCTTTCCTTTGCAATTATAGACCAGCTTTTTTATAACTAAAATAGACAGGCTTGAAATACATGTACAGGAGTTCTGTTGAATGTTCTCCCATTTTTCATGCACTAAAAAGTTATGCTTTTGTGAGTGCTTCAAACTGCTAGTGGTACTTTCTGTGTTTATTGAATGATTTTAACACCTGACTTCATTTTGTATTGAATGCTGCCTAAATTTCTATTTATAATTATTTATAGATAGAGCAACTGAAACAGAAAGCAGACAAGCGAGTAAGAAGTGTAAGTATTTGTTGAAGTTTGGTCTAAAATTACTCTGAAATAATAGAAATAGCGGTATAAATAAATGTAATTAAGCTACACAAACAATGTGTAGCAATCTGCTTAGTTCATCTTGGCACTTAGCCTTTGCATTAGTTTCTTAGTTTCCAGATGGGAAGAAACATGATAATAAAGAGGATTGTGCTTCACTGTTAAGCAGTAATTTAGAATTTAGAGTCCCTTTGACAGTCACTGTCATTATATTTAAATCTGTGGTGTGCTTGAATTGATTTTTTTAGCATGAAACTTATCAGTAGGGCCATAACTCCTTCAAATAACAAATTGCTGTGTTCTGTTCCAATCTGTAGGTGCGGTATCGAGCCATAGAAGATTACAGTGGTGTCTGCTGCCCTGTGACTAAAGGTGTTAAAACATTCTTCACAACACCGTGCACTGAAGAACCTAGAATTGCACTGAGTAAAGGGGATCTGATTTTAGCCACCAGAGGCTTAAAGTTAGTGGCTCCACACCTTTATATTCAGTTAAAAGAAGTATTGAGTTGAGTTCTGGCATCTAATTACCTATTATACTTCCTTCCCCAGACACTGGATGTATGGTGAGAAGATTCTCATCTCAGCTGCTGATGGTATGGAGCAGTTAATTTCACTTTTTCTGTTTAAAATTGCAAGTCAATTTTATAGCTGTCTAGAAATGTGGCCATTATTATATGTTCATTTCTCAAAATGTAGAATGATAACATTACTGACATTAGCTTCTCTCCACTCCCCACAGTTTTTATTCTTTACATCTAACAGAGTTTTCAGTTTTGATAAACATTAATTCACTCTGTCAGACTGACAGAAGACTGATATAGTAGTTTATTGAAAGTTGAGTGGTAAGGGGGACACTTCATATTCTAAGGAAAAGTTAGACTTTTAGACCAGAAAGAAGTTGAAGGATTATTCATTTTTTGATATTTAAATGGTGGTCTGTCTTAAACACGTCCAGGCTTCCTACCTACACACTCTATATAACTATAGAGATTAACCTTTGCGTATCTTAAAAACTAGGAGACATCATGTCTTTGTTTGGAATAATTTCTAGAGACTTTAATATGCATTTATAAAACTAACTGGGGGTGTTGAAGATATTAAAGACTCCTGCTGATCTGCAGAAGGTCAGCCTTCATTGAAGCTTTTACATTTTTCACTTCAGACCTCTTGCTTTGGACTGAACTAAAATTTTACCTCCCAGAGGGTGTGTTGGATTCTGTTGTTTCTTCCAAGCAACTGTTAATTCATTGCTTGTGCTTTTCATATTTGCACAAGCTTCCCAGATGCTGATGTAAATCTTCCATCCTCCTCAGCACTGGCAGAGACTCTGCTGAAATACTCATACATGTAAAAGCAGTTACTGCATCTTAAGAAAGAGGAAGATCAACTGTTGAGAGGAAAACAGAGAATAATTAGAATAATAGAAAATGTGAGTTATAAGGAAAAGCCAAAAGAATTGGGATAGTTTACCTGGAGAGGAGTAGGAAATGAGAGACAGCCTGGGTATGAACAAATAGTCATCAGCTGTGTGAAAGTCTGTGGTAGACAAGTTTGTTATCTGCTTCTTGTGCCCTTGCTGTGTAGAAAAAGGACATAAACCTGATTTATAGACAGAAAGATTCAGATAGGGTATGAAGATGAATTTTCTCAAGAAAGGTAGAGCACTGCAAAACTTTGGAGATATCTGAAAACATTTTAGGTAGTTGGAGAGAATCCATTCATCCCCAGGCAGTGATGTTAGGAATTACTTAGATGTTCTGTCTTGCAGAAGAAAATAATTTAGGTAAGTGCTTGGTGTCTCTTCCAGTCCTGTGTTTTTCAGGAGTAGTGGACCATGTTCTGTTCTAAGTTAATGCAACTTTTCATGTCTTAAGGTGGAATAAGAGAACGAGGCTGGTTCCCTAGGAAGTGTGTGGAAAAGTACCAGTATGACTCTGAAACGGATCAACCAGTGGATGGAGAGAAGAAAAGCAAATAGCCTTCTAATTTTTTTAAATATGAAATGGAATTTTTACTTCAGACCACAATCCTTTACTTGAAATTTTCTGTATATTACTTTAGACTTATGCAATGAATATGTTAGGACGAGGTTTTCTTTTCCTCACTGCTGAAAGGGTTGTATATGCCTGTGCCATGGTTTGCTTACTTTTTAAACAATAAATAATTGAAGAAGCCATTCAGTGGATTGCCTTCAAAATGCATCTTTTTCATCACAAGTCAGGAGGATTGTTTTTTTCTGTTTAAATTGCATTCTGAGCATTAAGATTTTAGGTTTTTTTCCTCAGCCGCATCTGATCGTTATGCGTGCTGCTTATCTTTTGTATTTCTCTGAAGCTGCCCCTGAAAATAAACACCTGATTCAAATTCCAGATAAAATTTGTTACCTGTGACTTTCAATGATGTGAATTGTCCACCTCAAATAAATGATACATTCATATTCACTTGTGGGTTCAATTGTTCTTAGACCTAGAAGAACTAGTTCATAGGCATGGGAGTGTGAACTGACTGGGAAGTAAACATTTAACCTTGTAAGTTGCTTTTCAAAGTTAAAGATGCTTCAGTTGTTGCAATAGGAATATTTTGTGCTTTTAATGGCAATAATTACATCCACTGCTGTCTGTTCCCTCTGAAATCTGAGCCAGTATCCAAGAGGAAAAAATTTTTGTGAATTTTGCTGTTAATGATTAACAGCTTTCTTAAAGCATTTTCATTTAGCATCTAGTATGGATTGTTAGAAGGAAGACCTTAAATTGGAGTAACTTGTATCAGCTCAAGGCTTTTTAAATGTCTCCAAAATGCAGCAGGTGCTTTTGTTCTCTCATAGTATAGAGTTACGTGTCAGCCAGGTTGAGAGGATTTGAAAATCAGTTCACGTGGCCAAAGTGGTACAGAAGAGACCAACATAAGACCAATTTACACTTGAATTGCTGTATATGTTTTGTTGAGGCAGTGCCATTCACCCTCCAAGCATATCTGTTCAGGGAAGCATCACTTTATTGTATCAACAGAAGTACTTTCCAGGCACTGCAGCAGGTGGCATCACAGGATTCAGCCTCGAGTTTCTGCAGATCTCAGTTGCACTGGATTTACTCTTGCCAACTAACTTGCTCATTTTTGTGTCCAAAACCAGTTCTGGGATACATTTCTTCTGGTTTTTT
>VYZP01001718.1:0-63920 GCA_013400635.1 Hypocryptadius cinnamomeus | reverse complement strand
ACAAGGCTGCCAGCACCCAATTTTCTTGTGTGGCACTTTTACCTGGAAATGCCAAGGGTTATGCTGGTCTAGTGAGATACAGAGAGAGATGGAGGAACAGCAGAAGGCATTTCTCCTGCTGAGAACCTAAGCCCTGGACTAAAAGGATATGTGAATAGGATGCTTATTACACACAGCATGTGATGAAATCTGAAGCTGCCTGTTTTAAGAATAGTGTTAACATGCTTCATGATACCTACAATGTAGTGAAAGCCATGCTCAAACACGTGGTGAAACCATAACCAATCTGCTGTTTGATAAAAGTTATGTTCCCAGCTCAGAGCATAGTGTGGGAAGATCAGGAGACTCACTGTGGGAAGGTGGAGATGTGCTGTGGGAAGGTACACAGTGCCAGGTCGTCCAGGCTTCTCGACCTTTCTAGGAAAACACAACCACTAGCAGTCATTTATTTACAAGTTGATTTAGACTGCTTGGCTTTTCTGTTGAGAACAGCACCAAATTGGCTAGTTGTGGAAAATTTCCCCCTGCCAACATCCATCCACTGGGACATATTAATTTGCATGATGGAGGACAGTGAATGACATTTTAACTAGGCAGGCATAGCTTTGAACTGCAGGCTGCGTGTCCTAGCAGCAAGCTGAGAGGCTTGCTTTATATTCCCACTAAAACTGTATCTGTTTGGATTTTACTGTTTTCTTTTTCCTGTGGAATGCATTTCTTCTCTGAAGTGTTCTGTCAAAAAGAACTGTTTGTATTATTTTTCACAAAAGCTTTAAAAATTAACTCCTATGTGTTTTTCAAGGATTTTTACTTTACACCAGATGCTAAAGGCACAGTTTAAAACAGCCAGCCTTTTATGATGCCACATTATGGATGCATGTAGGAGTAATTAAAAGGCTACTGACATTATCACTGCAAATTATTGTCAAGAGTAGTCAAAAAACAGAAGTGGCTCATCCTTCCTGCATTTGAGACTCCATCTTGTTCCTTTAAAATCTGTCCCAACTTCCTCTCTCAGAGAATTGCACAAATTATTTTATTTCAATAAAACAAAATACAAACTAGGTAAGTGAACTAGGTCTTTCTCATTTGTCGTATGTTGCATACAGATATCCTGGATAAAATCCAGGTGAAAACCAAGTCGTGAACATTTTTATCTCCAAACTGCCTGAAGCAATGTGTGTTTCTTTTAGATGACTGAAATCTCCTTGAAATTATGCCTAAGGGTCAGAAATCTGCAGTACCTAAACAGATTAATGTGCAAGTAATGTGATTAACTGCATTAAAAAATACAAATTATTTCATTTTTTAAAATGTGTTATTGACATTCTTCACATTAAGCCCCTGAAAATAGTTCATATAAATCTGAAAGCCTTTGTAATAATTAATTTTATGCCAGCTCCAGAAAGGTACTCAGCCAGGCTCTGTAGTCTGTCTCTATTATCTACTCTTATTGGATGACAGAAAGGATTTATAAAACCATGTTATAAACTAAGGTGATTCCCACCAAAGGACTTACTCAGTTTTACTTACGTGATTCTGCCCTACTGAAGCAAAACCAGCATGGGAGCTGCACTGAAAACCAGCCACACACAGGAAAATGTTACTTAGAGAGTAGCTGACGTCTTTGTGGTCAGTGTTGGATTAATGAGCCATGGGTTGAGTGCAACATGTAACAATGAGTGCAACATACACTAACTTAAAGCCTATTTTTCTAAAAATAATAAATCTTCCATTTGAATCTCTGCAGGACATTGCTTAGCTGTAAAGAATCCAAGTTGCTTCCCAGAAGTATGTACAAACCAAGACTCCCACCAGACATTTTATGCAGCTTATGTGCCTGTCACGTTCTTAAAATTAAAAGATCACTGCATTGCACAGTCACATGCTGCTTGCTGTCTTCAAAACTGAGACTTCCTGTGGCCACTTCTCCAATTTTTTTTAGTATCATGAATCAGAGTTTTATCTTATGGTGCAGGAGATATGAAGATTTTTATCCTCTGCTTAGGAAGTGTGGGTTTGGAGAAAAGAGAGTTTATTCCACTTTCCCCCTTTCCTTTTGTAAAAAGATGGGTCAGATGCAGGAAATTAAATTGTAGGAAACCATTTAAGCTAGTTAAACTTCTAGTTAAACTTCTGTTTCTTCATCTCTCTTTCAGATCAATAACAAAGCTTGTGGCAAAGTTTTTGTGCCTCAGCAAGCAGCCCGCAATTTTGAAGAAGTCCACGAGCTCGTTCTTCAGAGTGAACTTGGAGTCAAGCATCTCCAGGGACGAGCCATTAAAAAGGCCTTTCTGTCTCCCAGAACTGCTCTTATCAACTTCTTAGTGCAAGAATAGTAAAGGCTCTGCTGGGCTGCAAAAGGGATCTGGAATCTTTTGAGGTGGAAAGCAATGCAAAAAGAGCAGTTATGGTTATTTCACTTCATGTAAAGGTGGGAAAGAAATCTTATTAAAATCAGGTTGCTGCTAAATCTTCATTTCAATGTGGAGAAACGTGCAGAATTAAAGTTTCTTACTGAGTCACGGTAAGATGCTGCTTGTCTGTATTCTTTGGGAGAATGGGAAGGAAGTGCAGAAGAACTAAACAATTGTAACAGAATGTAACTGAAGAAAGCACATGGGGTTTAGTGTCAACCTCAGGAATATATCCTGTTGGAAGGTTGGCTTGGCTAATTGCAGATGCATGAATGTGATTCCAGGACTAAACAACTGTCCTGAATATCTGCTACTCCAAATGTTAGGTGTGCTTTGCTCCCTGGATCTCATGTTTGGGTACCCTACCATTAACTAGCATTTAAAGTTTTAAGGAAACACTACAGTGTTAATTTAAAAAATAATTTCTTTGTGCTGACCAATGGCCTTGGGCACAGCAGGTAGCCAGAATGGGGTGGTTTGATACATTTCACATAAATTTCAGAGCCAAGCCAAGAAAAAGGTCTGATTATTTAGCCAGGCCCTGCCTTAGCCAGGGTTCTCCTTCCTAGCTGATGTGTTTGTGTTGGCACATGCGTGAGAGGTGCAACTTCAGCAAAGTATTGATGGTTGTTTGTGCATGGAACAGGATGGAAGTTAATTCCTATGCATGAGCCATCTCAGAGACTTTCAGGGCACTCAAGAGAGGGATCAGTCAGCTGCTAGAAATGCAGCAGTGGGGAAGGCACTTGTAGTGCCTAGATAGTGAAACTTGAANCTTGTAGTGCCGAGATAGTGAAACTTGAATTGATTTTTTTTTTTTTCCTGAGGGGTTCATTAAGTGAAAATAGCCATCATGTTTCTAAAAATCAATCAGACATTCCTAAAACATAAAGCCATTCTCATACCTGAGTCCAGACAGGTTATTTGTACACTGCATTGTTGATATATCCACATGGAAATATTTATTGTGTTCACCAAATGCTTGAAAAGAATTTCCAAGGAAACAATTGCAGGGTTCATTGTGAAATAATGTTTTTTTCTTTAACAGTCATCCAACTAACTAGTCCAATAAGCCAGCCATTTGTGAGCCATTCTGACAGTTAAGAAATCAGCAGTAACAACCAGCAAGGCACATACAGAGGTCTGCAGTCACCTTCCAGCCCAGCAGGCATCCAGACTGTACTGAATTGAAAGGAAACCAAGAAAAATATCCCACATAACAGTAAATAAGTCCCATAGATCCTCAGCAACCAGGCCCAAGGCAGATCACATTGCCTTGTGGGCACTAGCTAAGCAATGGCAATATTCATTTAGGGTTTTTGCATTTTTGGTACCAAATATCCAGATGCATAACAGAGATGCCAGGCTTAGCAAGCATATTTGGCTCTACACATCCCCACCTCTGCAACAAAACTCTTCTGATTCCTGCTTCCTCCTGGACCACACTTGTGCAGATTTTCTCTCTAGCAGTCATTTGACAGCAGAATGACTAAGAAATGGAATATTTACAATTAAGATATGGTCTTTGCAGTTTTAAGACTCCAGAAATCTGAGCCACAAAGGAATGCATTCAGACATTCGAACACAGGCCTTTAGTTGGAGTTAAAATAATTTGAATTCCAGTGTCTGCCTGACATATATGTTGTTATAAATTCATAAAACTCCTGTTCAGAAGCCCCTAAAAGGACTGTGAAAGAGATCCTTTGAAGTAAAATCTGTGGCACAGCCTAGTCCTGCTTTTTTTCTTCTTTTTTTTCTTTTTTTTTTTTTAATTTATGTAAAGGCTTTAAGACACCCTGTGGAACCATTTTTACAGAGTTTTTCTTTGGCAGAAAGGTGACATGTTTGATGTAAATAAAAACTTTATAAATTTACAAGGATGAAGAAAGATGTTGTAAGGTCAGCAGCCCTGTGGTGCCTTTAAACAAAAGCTGCAGTCACTGCAGGGCTGGGCAGCAGCCCACAGTGTTTATTGCTGTTAGCACTTGAGGGTATTTGCTCTTGCCTGAGGAAGTGAATTGTAGATGTCACTTGGTGATTCAGGCAAAAATCAAAATAGGGAATGGATTTCTACAGGCTAAAAAAGGAAAGGTAGTGAACAGCAGACTCACAAAAAGCATAAGGTCAGAAGTCCCGCCAGTGTGTTTACAGTAAGTTGTAATTCGGTGTGGTCTAGAGGATACAAAAAAGGTGGTGAAAGAGTGAGTGAGAGAGATGATGCAGACAGTGTGACAGAGCCTAATCCCCAGCTAAGTGTATGTTTGAAGGATGGCAGAGGTGCCAGCTGTGGAGCTTTGCTGTGTGCTGGCAGCCGCTGACACTTCTTACAAGGGTGAGCTGCTCTGAAGCACAGTTACGTTTGTCTTACAGTAATTGTGACTCACAGCTTCGCTCTGTGCCTAGATGGGTCTGATAATGATATACAGGCTGCAGCCTGTTACCAAGCCTTTGTGAAATAACTCAGCACAGAAGTCTTACTTATTTGGCAGGCCACAGTAGAGAGGCATCTTCGTGCTGAAGGTGGTATATATAGATTGTGCCCTCTTGGAGAGTTCAGTGGGTAAATAGTGCTGGAATTTTAAATCTGGGTGGGGGACACTTGAGAAGTGAGAAGGAAGGGTGCTGGCAGGTGATCAGTCAAATTGCACTGCATTCACACACATTAAAAATGACATGGTGCCACTGTCCTTATTCCATGAAGTGAGATCCAAAGATGGTGTTGGAGGTTTGCTAAACCCAGTGGGATAGACCAAGGACAAGCTGCTCCAAGAAACAGATCCATGACACAGAAGGGGCATTTTCAGCATCCTGTCTGTCTAAGGGATAGAGGATTGGTGGTTGCACTGATCCAATTTATATTAAATTTCTATTTAAAGACTATTTATTGCCAAATTTTCTCCCCCAAAATTGTTCATGTGACTAGACTTCAAAAAAATCCAGCCCTCAAACATTGATTCTGGGAAAGTAAAAACTGGCAAAGTCCTGAAAGGTCACCAAGTACTTTTCCTATGCCATTGATTTCATGAGAAAGGATCTCAGATGCTGGGGTGATGGGGGCACTGAAATGTGCTGGAAGACACCACTGCATAGAAAAATGTGTTATTTGGTGTGGATGAGAACTGAGGTAACATGGACACATCCGTGCTGCTTTGCAGCAAGGCAAGAGGGCTTTTTCTATCACATTAAAGGACAGTGTCACAGCTTAGGTCACTAGCTAAGACAGATCTCTATCCGACTTGTTCTTTGAAATAAACCCTGTACAGGGACATTGCTGGGCAAGCATTTATACTTCCATGACCTTTATGAGAACCCAAACATGGAGATTTGGTGCAAAATAAAATCTGTGTGCTGTCTTACCAGACTAAAGTAATGCCCCAGAACTGAAATCAAGTTAATAATGGCATTTTCTGATCTGACTTTGTAAAGCTTGCTTGTTTCTTTTGCAGGGAGAATTTCCACAGATAAGGCAGGTCATACAGTCTCTCCTCTTTGTCTCTCCTTCTTCTGTGTAAAGCCTCACAGAAAGCTTTTCCTATTCTCTAAACCTTTCACAACCAACATGCACTAGAAAGAATGTTAACTAGTGCACTGCTGGTTCCTTCCTAGGGAGGATTTTTCTAAAAGCTTGCTATAAACGAAGAATTTGGGCTGGTTGGTGTGTTGGCGTTTTGGTTTTGGGTTTTTTTGTAGCTTTGCAATACTTACTACAGTTTACACATATGGGATTACAGATGGGATACAGTTTACAACAGGATTGGTTTTATTCATGTATATTTACCCACTTGGAAGAGTACATATGCTGGCTTTGCTGGATGCTTTTTCTGCTTCCGTGTTTCATCAGTCCTCTCCTTCAATGATCTGAGCTGATTTTGTATCAAAGGACTGAGCTGAACAAGTGTTCAATGTTAAACCAGGTCTATCACCACAGAACCTGAGTGGTGAATATACATACTATCAGTCCGCTTTTGACCTTAAAAAATGTTTCTGGAACTACACCGTGGTTAGTTTTGGGTTTTTTTTGTGGAAGTGGGGTTTATGTCTCAAAGAAGAAGGATGAAGCTGATCACAGTCAATCAGAGGGAGTTTTAAGCATCTCCCAGCCCTAGCAGCAGAAGAACTGAGCTGAAGCATTATCTCTGTGCAGGAGGGGAGAGGATCAGAGCTCTCATCTGCAGCCCAGATGATAAAAGAGATCTTGCCTGACATGTGGAGGAGAGGTGGGAATTTTTTTCCCTTTCCTGCATAAAGTGACTTTCCGGTATCACAAAGCAGTCTTCAGTGCACTAACCCTGTCTGTCCCAGGAGGCCCCGAGTCACACACCACCTCTGTGACTCATGGCACTTCTCTCACTCGGGTAAGCCTTGGGTTGGAAAACTTCAGGTCTGGTTTGAAGCCCTGGGGAGTTGCCATCCAGCAGCATCTTCCATACAAAGTTATCCAGGACATTTCTTTGCATGCTCATCTGCCTGGGCCACACCAATTTGCTGTCTCTTCTATCTGCTGAGTTTCTCACTAAGCAAAGGAATGTGTAAGTGGGGCAGGCTTAAGTACAGTGAGTTGAATATTCACACTCTGCTTGCACTAGTGGTTCTCAGCCCGGGCATAAGAAATTCTTTTATTTGAGGAGCCTGGTCTTCTTCAGTATAACTCTAAACAAAACCTGTGCATTTACATGAGCAGAAATGTGTGCTTTGTGCTTGCTCTCTGGGCTGGCTGCAGGGGGGTGGCCCACACTCACATACAAGGCTCTGAACTTCCTCATCTGCCAGTAGTTTTTTACACATGCCAAAACAAAGCGTAAAAGGTCCGGGGTTGTCCCTACACCCGCGTCCCACTGCCAAAGGAGACACGCAAGCTGCTGAGCAAAGGGAGCTGCTTTTCAATAACTCTGCCTGGTGCCAACAATACGTGAAGCAAAATATGTACAAGTCATAACAGCTGTAGGTGATCCAACCCACTGATCAGGAATAATAAACACAGGACACATAACTGGGGCAGAAAAAGAGAGTGATTTAATAAAGGAACGTGACACATTACTGGCAATGGCAGCCTGGGTTTGTTTCTGGTGAAGATTAAGAGAATCAGCATAACAGGAAATTGTTTTCTGCTACAAAGGGAAATCAATTGTCTTTAAGCACATAGCGGTGTAATTAGCAAATCTTACTAATTGCCACAAAACAGAAACACAAGTGTGCGTTGCTGGGCTGTTAAGCCAAGGAAGTATTGTGAAAAAGATCTGTAGAAGCTTTTAGAAGTGAATATTTTTCTTAAGTACGTCTCCATCCCTGGAGAGCCACATCGCTGGATGAAATAGCAAGGGTACAACAAAAACATATCATTCCCAATTTTCCCATGTGAAAGAGCATTTAAAAACATCTGTTAGTCAGAGAGCTTCTCCTAGGACATGCACAGAAGAACAGAGTGGATGCACTGACTGCATCTGGCAAATCCACTCGAAGTCCACCAGAGCACGTGAGGCCGGTGACTGATGGCAGGATGTTGTCTGACCTGTGGAGTGCTTCCAGCCCAGCATTACTGGAGGCCACGTATGTTGGTTAAAAAGGTCACGGTGCTGTTTGTGTTAATGCACTGATAAAGAGGCAGGGAAACAGAGCTGGAAAAATCTCCAGGCGAGCTCTTGTTCTGATAAAAGGCTCTTTTCAGTAGAAAATGGAGAAAACAAACTATTCCACATTCTTTTGAGCAGGGGTAGGAAAACCAACAGAGCTGTCTGCATCGGTGCAAATCCGCAGTCACTGGAAGGAAGTGTCCTGGCCTGTGGAGTGACAGCAAAGGGAGACTGATGACTCCAACACCACTGATGGCACCTGGAGAAACTGAGGAGAGGAAGGTAAAGGTTCTTGTCTGCGCCGGAGCAGGAGCTGAGCACCTAGCACCCAGCTCTGGCCTTCCTCACAGAGACCGAGCTGCTGCAGCTCGGGGATCTGCAGCTTCTCTCTCTGCTGCTTCCTGGGTTCCTGTTTGGATCTCAGTGATTTCCCATGGCTCCTCTAACCTTCCTAAGGTGTGGCCTGCCAGGTAACCCTCCCTGCCTCAGTTTACCCACCTGTAAGTAGGGCCCACAGCATCCCCACTGAATTGATGCTGCGGGTGCAGCTATTTAAGTAGGAACTGCCTCTCCTGGAAGGCAGTGTGGAAAGGTGTGCCTGTACTGCCCTGGCCTTTCTCCCCCATTAGTGTTAATTAAATTAGTGCTAATTAAAGCTCCTAGCATAATTCCCTGCCAGAGATAATACCCTGTGGTAGATACTTGTAGCACAGCAGGAGCAAAACATCCAAGTCTGGATCCATTTCTGCCCTGATCCCAAGGGCATGGGACGCACCCACCCAGGCTGCGTGGTGGGCACCTGGGCTGCCCCCAGTCCCCAGGCTGCCCCTGCAGCTTGGGGGTTCAGTGTGCAGGCAGCAGGCAAGGCAGGCTGCAGGCAGGGCTGGCAGAGCCGGCTGCAGGCAGGGCAGGCCTCCTGGAGGAATGCAGGGGCCCCTGGGGCAGCCGTGAGGAGGAACAGCATGTCCCTGCCCTGCCCTGCCCTGCCGCCTTCCTGAAAACCTTCGGGAAGGCAGAGGCTGAGGTTTGGCCTCCCCACCTCCGCAGCACCCCATCCAGCAGTCTGGCACCCGGCTTAAGATTAACCTTCCCACCCACAGCAGCCCCCAGGCTCACCACTGCAGTCACCTTGCTTCATCTCTCCTTCCTCCTCCTCCTCCTCCTCCTCCACCCTCTTATTTGCCCTACAGTGCTGTGCATCATCTTCCTAGTATAAAGCATCTGGCAGGTGCAGATAAATGACACATTTAATGAAAACCTTTATTAGAAAGCTGCAAGGAAAGTCTGTCATTTCCCCCTGCTATTCAGTCAGGAGTTCAGAGATGCCGTGGCACTGCCTTGCAAGAAGCTGAGAAACACATTTGCTCCTGCAAGAACCAAGCCAGGCTCTATCCTGGAAATACTTCTGCCTTATAAATGGCTCGCTCTGTTTATGCTCTAGCACTGAAGCCTTTATTACTTTCTTGCTAAAACACGCCAGAGCACGTATCTCAGGCCCTGCGGAGTGGTGTGCGTAGTCCTGCGGGAAATGACCTGCCTGGGACAGCTACGGCCCTGGAGAGACGCAGGTACTGGGACCAGCCCTGGACATGTCCACAACCAACCTGGTGTGCTGCCAGCTGCTGGTTCCTCACACTCGTTTGGTTGCAAATAGGCAGTGTGAGCATGCAACAGTTGCTTTTGGAGAGAGATCTGGCTATAAATTGGCACCCAGACTCCTTCTAATCATGTTTTTCCATAAACTATACAGCCACGGGCTGTTGTCATGCTTTAAAATATGAGGGCGTTTTCTCCCAGATAGAAAAAAGATCGGGGCGGGAGGAGGGCAGGGGAGAGAAACTTGTGAACTTGCGGTGGAGAATTTCTTCACGTTTTCTCCATCTCTCTGCAATGTGAGCCCAGGCACCAGCGTGGCAGGGAGAAACAAAGACAGATGATCCCCTTCCTGCTCTCATTGGCGACTTCCCTGTTTACCCAGGCAGGCAGAGCTGTGCCCCAGCCTGCCGGCCCTGGAGGGCCGTGCTGCCCCAGCACAAGGCTGGGGTGCTGTACCCAGCACTCCCACCGAGGTGCAGCCAAAAGCTGGGAACACCACTCGGGGCTGCTTCTCCCCAGATCACTGCCTCCCTCCACCCCATGGGCAGCTGAGATTGCCACGTGGAGCGGGGCTGAGTTACAAGCTGTCAGCATTATTTTGCATGAATAAATGCAGTGTGTAAGCCTTGCCCACAGGAAGAAAAACAGATTAAATGAGCAATGTTTTGGTTTTTGTTTTGTTTTTTTTTTTTCCTCTTCAAGGGGTAGGGTTTAGAATAAGTTAATTCCAATTGGCACATAGATTTTGGTCCTGTGCTACAACAGCAATTGTGGACCCCTTAATTTCTTAATAGGCATGGGCTGTAAAAGTCACAGGAACTATAAACATGTGGGACCATATCTAATCACAGCAGAAGGGTCTGCAAGTCAGTGTAGTATTACATCTCCAGTCTAGTAGAAAGTTCAAGTTAATCATCTGCTCACTTGGGAATGCCCCTAGCCCAAATCTCACAGAAAGAATAAATCTGAGCAGGAAACTTCAAAGGTATTTTGCTGCCTAATGTTCGCTGAAACCGTTGCAAATTCAACTCCAAAATGCCTTTGAATGGCTTGGCGGTGATCCCCCCTCGAAGGCGCTTGCCATCAAAGTGTCTGCTCATGCATGCGGAGCCTGGAAGGAGGCCAAGCCCAGTGCGAGGGGTTCCCTATCCAAAGGGCTTCAGCAGCCTTTTCCACGTTGTCCGTGTAAGCATTGTTCTGCAGACAGCTGATTTGATCCTCTGGCATAGGAAGGAAATGTACTTTACATAGCTGGTGAAGGTCAGCAGCATCCAGAGCGGCCATTTGGCAAGAAGACTGCTTCCCCCCACTCCTTCCGTCTGCAAAGTGGTGAGCTCCTGCAGGTCGGACTGTAACAGGACTTACAGATGTTAGATAAAAAGTAACGGCAGAAAATGTATGCATGACCCTAAAAAAGAAAGGAAAAAAAAATACATGATCCAATGGAAGTTAGATTCTTCCTTGGTTTGTGTGTTGAAAGCTGAAAATAGAGATATCTACTCCCAAATCCTTCTGCTCCACCAAATAGTTTGTTGGTTTTTTTTAAGAGGGATGGAAGAGCCTCATCTCAGTGTGCTGGAATAAAAAAAACTCCAGCAGACACAAGTCTGAGCCTCTGATGTGCTGGATAGGAGCATGGCCTCCCCTGATTAACTTCACATCCTTTGGGGAGAAGGAGACAAGAAGGTGCACGATGTGTAATTTCCTTTCCAAGTGCTCTTTGTCCACGTTGCATATTCCTCCGGCGACTAAAGCAGTGCTGGGGCTCACGCTCCCATCCTTATCTACCTGATGCTCTGTTTCCTTTCTGTCATTCTCCATACAAATATGAACTCAATATGTGCTTCAGTACCAACTTTGTTGTTACTTATTGTTTTAACATTGAAGCTTGCCCATTTTAGACAAAAGTGGTCATACTGAAAGCTAAGCATCTCAGCTAAGCCCATCTCCTAAAACATCCCGAAGCAAGTGATGAGGAGGAGGTGTCCCATGCCTCAGTCACTTGCTGTGGTTCTCCTGGTCAGCCCAGGGTGTTGCCAAAAACAGACTTCCAGGAGCCCTTTCTGAGGATGCTCTTTAGACACTGAAACTGTTTTGGCTTTCATTGCCCCAGCTGAGCTTTACCTCAAACTTGACAGTTTTGGTTGTGACCCACAAAAGAGGTACCTACTCTTGCTCTTGGTAACTGGTGGCATGAGCCTATGCCTGCCTGGCATGAAGCAGCTGATGGGGGCCACTGTGGCCTCTCCCAGCCACAAAAATGGGAGGCAAACCCCTTCCACTCCAGCCAAAAGAGCCCTGGCACAGGCAGGGGTTTGTTGTCTTTGCACGATGGACATGCAAATGGAGGCTAAACCCCACTCCTGAACTTGTGGGGCTTGTGCAAAGTGGGGTTTAGCCTCCAGGGACCCAGCTTCTCCCAAAGTGAAACAGGGCTTGTGGGGATCAGTTTGAGAGAGCTGTGAGACCCCTCCTCCCCTCATCCCCACAGCAGAGGAGGGCTTGGAAAGGTCTGATAGATGGGATTATATTGATAGATAGATAGATTGATAGTTGGGATGTTTCCCTGATATTGTGAAAAGCTCCAGAATTATCAACCTCTTTTAAAAGTGGCAGGCCATGGTTAGTAGCAATATGTGCTGGGGTGCTGCTTCTCCAGATCCTGAGGACTGGGGGAGCTCCACTGCTGTGCTTCACCCTGTGCCAGGATTTCCATCTGCCTGTCTTCCCTAGAAACCATAAACCCCCTTATCTAAAGCTGTGCTATGGCTGTGCTAACTTTTGTGAGTCCAAAGTTCATCATTTATCAGCTCAAGCTCCAGCCCAAGGCTGTTGCTGCAGGGACGAGCCTCCAGCCTCTCAGTCCTGCTCGGAGCCTCTTTGGGGATGCTGCAGCAGTTCCAAGGTTGCCTTGAAGGAAGACAAGGCACCTTTTCCAGGGGCTCACAGTGCCATATTTCTAAGCACATTGGGCCAAATCTCACAGGAAGAGGCAGGATATTTTAGGGCTGGCCTCAGTTGCTCAGGAGTGTTTTTGTAAGGGAATGGGTCAAAGAGGGGAGAGGATTTTTTTTATTTTATTTCTGACATGTTTTGATCACAGCCCAATTCACTATTATTAAAGGCAGATAATTTCCACATTCCTTAACACTTGGCCCTCCCTCCTGGAGCCTGGGGGAGAATTACAATAACAAGTCATGGGAATGCCGGACACGTGCCTGGGCCCGTAGGATCAACTGCACCAGTAAGTTTACTGAGAGGTACCACAGCTCCCCATCAACCAGCCTCTCCCATGAGCCCAGCAGAGTTCCCACTGCAGCCCTCCAACCTCTGGGCAGCCCCAGGCTGTGTTTTGCCGTGAAAATTTTGCAACTGGCCCAGGCTGACAGAGGAGGGAGGCTGGGATGTAAAGTGTAGATTCACATGGGTAAGTCTTTAATCGTGGGCATGAAGTGTCCCAATCACATTGGGGCACCCCAAATGCAGCTTTACACACAGCTCCTATACCTTCTAACATTTGGGAACAACATGTCCCTATGTATCACACACATGCTACCAAATCACAAAGCAACAATAATTTTATGATGCCATGGTCCATCTGCTTCTTTCCTGATCTAAATGTCTCTGGAGTTGGTCTTGCTGCAGTTACATGTATGATGCTGGATAATGGGGTGGGGGGTTCCCAAAGGTGTCTGGAAGGCTGGAATGCTGATGATATCTTGGGCATCCACAGGTATCATTTATTCTTCAGGCAAGGGGTTCTTTAGCCATGCTTACTTAAGCGTGACTATCCAGCACAGAATGTCTATCTACACAAAAAAAATTCATACGATTTCCTACTATACAGACTAATTGCTCCAACAGTTATGGAATGCGATTTTCCTCGCAGTTTTTCATGGGGGAGCGGGGCTGTTGTATTTTTTTTCTTCCGCGACGGGCGTCTGTGATTTTTCAGAAGGCTTCTTCAGGAAGGTTTCCGGGCTGCAGGGTGAAAAAGAGGAATATTATCCAGCGGGGAGCCGAGGCAAAACCACCTTCCTTGCATCACCCGGGTGGCTCTAAGCAGCGTGCGTACCCCCTGCCCAGCTCCGCTGCCTGACCCGAACCCTTCCCGAGCCTCTTCGGACACGGCCGGACATCTCCGGAACCGCACGCGACCTTTCCCGCCCACCGCGGGGCGGGGGCGAGCAGCGCGCGCCGGGCGGGTGGGCGTGGCTTGGGGGCGCGGTCAGTGGGGACTCTCGGGGCGTGCTCACGGTGGCCACGCCCCCTTCCCGCGCCCGGAGTCACGCCCCCGGCGGGGACGGGCGCGGCGGGAGCGCGGCGGGACGGAGCGGCTGCCGCTGTTGGCATTGCCTTGATCCCGGCGGGAAGGAGGAGAGGAGGAGGAGGAGGAGGAACAAGAAGAAGAAGAAGGAGAAGGCGGGGGTCTTCCCGCTAAGCCGGGCAGGATGGACAAGTACGACGATCTGGGTCTGGAAGCCAGCAAGTTCATCGAGGACCTCAACATGTACGAGGCCTCCAAGGACGGTCTCTTTCGGGTGGACAAAGCTGCCGGCAACAACCCCGAGTTCGAGGAGACCAGGCGGGTGTTCGCCACCAAGATGGCCAAGATCCACCTCCAGCAGCAGCAGCAGCAGCAGCAGGAGGAGATGCTGATGGCCGCGATGAACGGAGGGGCTGCCGCCTTCCACCCCCCCCGTCCCAGCCCGCCGGTGGCGCGGGGTTCGAAGCCGCCCCCCGCCGCCGAGGGGCCGCGAGCGAGGCCCGGCGAGGGAGGGGAGCGGGGCTTCGGAGAGAGCGGCCCACGTGCCGAGGCCCCAGGGAGCCAGGCCGGGCGCCGGGGCTGGGAAGCGGAGCCCGACAGGATCCCCCGAGTGGGGGGCTCACAGCCTGGCGCGGGGCGCGGGGAGCAGCAGGCTGGGAGCCCCGGCGACCCCCAGCCCTGCCGCGGCGGGCAGGAGAACGGCGGCGAGGGCAGGCGAGGTGTCGGGGGCCGTGACCCGATGGCAGCAGGACAGAGGTCCTCCTCGTTCCCAAACGCCGGGACCCCCTCGGCACCCTCGGTGGGGCCGGAGGAGCCCCCACCGCAGCAGAGGTCCTCATCCTTCTCGGCACCCTCAGCGCAGCCCACTCGAGGGTTTTTGGGCTCCGCTGAGCCCTGCGGTCCCAAAGCCGGAGGAGATGGCAGCCAGCCGTGGTACCAGGGTGTCTCGCTGTCCTTCCCGCCAGGCTCCGCACCTGCTGCTCCCAGTGTGGAATACCAGCACGCCGCTGCCTACCCCAGCCCAGCCGGTCACTTCGTGGCCCACGGTCAGAACCACAGGCCCACCAGCAGCAGCGGGAACCCTGAGCCGGGCTCCTCGCGCCTGCCCTCGCGAGGGATGGTGGCTCCCAGTGCACCACAGATGCTTTTCCCGGAGGGCGTGAGTGGGTCACGGTCAGACTCTGGGCACCTGGATGGCTCCAGCACAGCAAAGGTGAAGCTGCCCTGCCAGACCCTCCTTCCGCAGCCAGAGCAAGGGCCGTCGGCGGCTGAGCTGAAGCTGGAGGCGCTGACCCAGCGCCTGGAGCAGGAGATGGATGCTCGGCCAAAGGCCGATTACTTTGGTAAGAAGGCAATCCGCCCGTCGGCACGAGGAGGGCTCATTGCAAAGTGTCACGGCAATGTTCAGACCTGCAGGATTGCATTTGCCTGTACATCTGCTTGGTTGTGCTCCATCAGTTGCCCAGAGAAGGGGTTTTTATTTAACTTTTACTTATCACAGGGATTAGAAGCACTTCCTTCTGAGACACCTTTTTCTTTTATTCTACCTCTCTAATTTTAAAGCAAAGGTAGTTTAGCAGCTTTGAGTGGGGCAGTGCTGGGAAGAAGCTGGAGCAGCGTATTTTGAAGTGCCTTTCATTGCCAGCGGGGAGACACTTAACTTTTCTTGACAATGCTCCTGGTTCTGTGTGTCTTACAAGGATGCGTCCCGACCACGTGTGGGTGGGAAGGCAGCCATCCAGCCTGCGGAGGAGTCGTGCCTGCATAGGCTGCCGTCATGGAGAAGGGCAGAGTTCAGGGAGGAGAGAGAGGAGTAGCTTAGAGATGGGGAGGGTGGTGTTTTTCCAAAGTTGCCAGGATTTCCCTCTGCCCCCAGGTGCTGGTTCCCATCAGCAGTGAAAGGATTGGTGCATCCTGAAGATGTCAGAAGAACAAGCAGTAGGCACGTTCTTCCCTAAATCTTGGGTCTGTGACGAGTCCAGACCACCACCAGAGGTTATTGCTGGCACTTGGCAGTGGAGAGGAACCCCTTACATGCAAGGACTCCCGATGAGAATATTGAATGTCCTTCTGGATTAAATTGATTTGCTACCCCAGGATGGCAGGAGGTCAGGGTCAAATTGCGTGTTTCCGTTCCCTGCTGTGCCACTTCACAATTTAACAGCAGATGAGATAGCTCAGCTTTTGGGAGAGGGAAACCCAGAGTTAGTTGCTGGGAAGACTGGAAACTCCATGGTTAACTTAAGAAACGATGGGAGCAGGCCAGGTGTATGGATTTTCCTCATGATTTTAGACCTGCAGTCGCAGAAGTAGAACAGGGACTAGACTGATTAAACTGTTCAGCCTGGTGCTGAGGAAGGGTTTGCATCTCCGCCTGCACAGGTGCTGTTGCACAGGGTCCTGTCTGGTGGGGTCGGTGGGTGGCTCGGTGGTGGTCTGAGCCACACAAGAGCTTCACACCGAGCTTTGGGGATGTAGCCTGGGGGACCACCGAGTGCTCAGCTGCAGATTGCATAACAAAATGTGTTTCTTGGCAGCAGGCGGGGGGACTTGCCCGCAGAGGGCTGTGCCGGGCTTGTTTATCTTGGTATCCGAGACTGGATTAAGCCCCGTGGCAGGGCAGGGGCATTTTTTATCCTGTCGCAGAAAAGTGATGTGTTCAGCTGCTCTACTCACAGTGTTTTGGCCTGGAAACAAGTTTTGGCACTTTGCGTCCGGTGCAGGAAGCGCGCGGTTTGAACGAGCACAAGGAGCCTCGTGGTGGGGGGGACTGAATGCCGTGACAAGGAGCTGATAACAAAGATGGGCTTGGGACAGCAGGCTCCTGGGAGGTGGTGCTTGAAAATGGGGATGTTTTTCTGGAGGTGACGTTCAGCTCCACTGGAGAGGTGTCAGGGGTCTCTCCAACAGACTTTGCTGTGTCCGCTCCTCGCGGTGCATGTGAACTGGCTGGATAATACCTCATCCAAAAAGTGCCTGGGAACGGGCTCAGGAGGCAGAGGAATCCAGTTAATGGTTAGATTACTTCTACATTTTTGTCACAAAATAAGGATGCGAGGCAGAAGGAGGCTTTTGTCCCGTGGGAGGTTTATAGTGAAGCAGGAGTATTTTTGGCAGCATGGAGAGCCCAGCTGGTCAGGTGGCTGAGTGAGCCCCAGGGAGGGAGGAGACATTTAGGCTGCCTGATCCCCAGTGAGGTGTTCTGACATCCTCCTACCAGGAGATTTTGCACCAGGATGTGATGTCTGAGAAATTTGGGAAGGAGAAGAGTGAGAAGAAAAAAAATGAAATGATGCGGTCTTGGCAGAGCGAAAAGTAAAGTTTTGTGGAGCCTCAGTTCAGTAGACAAAGGTTCAGCAGATCTGCCCTGTTGAGGACCAAGGAACAGGAAGGAACAGGTATCGAGGTATTCTAATTCTGGCCTCCTCCTTCCCCTCTCTTTCTCGCTTTTATTTTCATTTTTTGCACAGTTACCTTACTTCCTTTGAAGGAACAAAGGACACAGCTGGCCTTCTCAACTATTTTTTGCTATGCCCTACTCTCAAGCTACCAAACTTTAGGATGTAAAATAAACATTTTTATGCAATAGTGATAAAAAGGATCAATAGTTTGTTTTGTTGCAGACTTCTTCCCCAGTGAAGGGAAGTCTGTTGCGGCAGTTTTGAAGTTCTTCAGAGCCAGGAAATGAAACCAGGACTAAAGTACAAATGACCAAAGTATTTTATACAAAATATTTTCAGTTCTCCTAATTTTGTGTGCTGCTTTTGTAACAAGGGGATGTTTTTGAAGATGGATCTGTCTGTCAGGTTAACATACTGTCCTTCGGTCTGTCTCAGTCAGGACCAGATGTTTTTAAAGAACAATTAATTCTGATCACAGTAAAGGAGCTGCTTTCTCCTTCACTATGTGAAAATGTGAAGGCCTAGGAAAGGGTAAGCCAGGGACTAGGTAAAATACAGGTAGGATGCTGTGCTGAGGAGCAGAAGTCTGGTTATCTGTCAGCACCAGCTTGCTGTGCAAAATGCTTTTGTCTGCTCAGAGTAGGTATAATAAGAAAGGAAAGAAATACACAAAGCCAAGAATTCACTCTGGGTTTTTTTTCCTTTTGTTTTTCTGTAAGTAGTGACCTATGTGTGAGCTGCATGGGCTGTGCATGTCTCTTGAGGAATTTCAGTTCTCCAAGAGGGCTTTTGAAGTGCTGATTTATGTGGGCTGTCAAGGAGGACATAGGAAGTCTCAGGTATCACCCAGGTCTTTTGCTTGGGGAAGGAAAAGCTGAAGTTGCTCCCTAGAGAGGCTGGTTCCCATGCAGCAGAGAAGGGGCCCCATGTCCCTGGGAAGTGTTGCTGGAAGCCAGCTTAGGATGTATTTAGGTTTTGGTGTATTATTTCCAAAAAAAATTCAGAAGTGAGGTGCCCAAATCTCACTGTTTTCCCATGGAGTTCCTTTGGGTGCATCAGCCTTCATCTCCTCTTGATGACAGAAGATTAAATAGGAGTAATTGGGGGAGCTGCAAATCCTTTGGTAGCACCACTCCAGTGTTTAGGGTTAGGTGAAGCGACACCATCCCAAAGACTGAAGGTGCCTGATGAGTTTCCAGGTGAGACAGATACACAACCAAGCATCTGCCTGCACTGCCTGGGAGTGACTTGGTAGAGGAGGGGCCTGGCTGAAATGTGCTGGGCTCTGCAGGGAGGTTTGTCTACTTGTTTTAGCATGCAGTGCTTGGTCTGCAGGCACAGATGGGTGCTTCTAGAGGTGTAACAAGTAGCATCATGTTTTTAACAGTGCTTTTTTCATGCAGCTAGATGGAAATCTCTACCTGATGAGGATTATCTACACCCTTACCAAGAGCTTTTTATAAAACCATTTTTATGAATGGTTTTCATGTCATAAATATTTGTTAGCTGTTGTATTCTGGCTTCCTTGTTATTTCCAGCAGAGCAGATAAGCTGCGGGTGATTTAGGAGGGCCCTGGGCATCTTGTTTTGCAGTGAAAAGCTGGGATGCTTCCCAGCAGTCAGGCAGAGAATATCTCCTAGCACAGTCTGCAGATTTTTTTTCCCCTTGGCATAAGCAGAGCAATAGCTGAGTCGCTGAGCCCTGTGGCGACCTGAGAGCCCAGCACCTTTGAATGGGTGTGAGCAGCTCAAAGGCCAGCAGTGCTCTTTGGAAGCATAGTGCACAGTGAAGTCAGTGTTGCACCACTGCTGGAACCACAATTCGTTTAACTTTGGGGCTGTACACACCCAGGGACTTCACTGAGCCCTGCTGAGGGTGGGGCACCAGGACACTTTGTGTGCAGCAAAGGTAATCTCAGGGCTGACAAGTGGAGAATTTCTGATTAAAATGAAGGTTCCTCTGAGTCTGTTTTGTCTGGGGGTAATGATGACAATGCCATTTCCACTGGGAATGAGCAGAGGCATCCTTTACTACCTTCTCCTGGGAGAGTACCAAAGGAAACACCAGCAGAGAGGAGGGGGAGGCAGGGAGAGACAGGTCCTCGTGGAAGAAGGAAAGCTAGAAGGATCACGGCACTTGGAGTAGTGGGTGTGTACAGATTGCAAAGCTTATCTCACTGCAAGAAACCAAGCAAATAAGTATTGGCTTGGAATATGGCTCTTCAAGATTACAGCAGTATGTGCATCTCCTCCCTTCCTCTTGGGAGCTCAGCTGGGTTTGCAAGCTAAGGAAAAATCTACCAAAAGGAAAGAAAAAGCAAAGAGTTGAGGCAGAGGAGCAATCAGTCTTTCAGCCAAGATACAGCAGAAGTGGGACTGGAAGAAATAAGGAGCCTCATTCATGTGGCATGGGAGTTATCATAATCTCTGATGTCACTATAAGGTACTTAAAATGTCACTGACGTGAGTTTGATGGCATTTTCGTCCTTCACTGGCAGTGTGCACATGAAAGTCTGCAGCAAGGTCGGGGGTCAAGAACGTGGCATGAAAAAGGGAACAGAAAATTTGTGCTTACCAACTCTGTGGTTCTCTGGGCAGGGAGTACCTGTCCATCTTTGTACAGACAATCCAGTCACTCCATGATGAATAGAACCAATCTGCCAGGTTTTCCAGGCACTCGATCTCACCCGGGCCTCCAAATCTCCTTGAAATCACCTCTCAGTAGTGATTTACTACTGAGAGTAGTGATAAGCAGCATAGCAAGGCATGCAATGTGTATAATTTAGAGTTTGATGTAGGAATTACTTGGTTAAGGTGAGCCATGGGAAGGTGGGTGGGTTCAAGTTGCAGAGAAATTCTAAAGTAAAACCAGGAGAACTGAGCATCACATTGTGTATGAGAGGGTGAAGGCTTTTCTCAGCAGACAGTCTTTGAAACACATGTGTGCAATTGGAGGGCTTGGTTATCCTGGGATAAATAGGTGGTTGGAGACACAGCAGCTGCACCTGCACAGGGTCCTCCCCGTCAGAATAGTGTCAAGCAGAATTCTGATGGGGAGGACCCTTGTGAAGGTACAACTTCTGCCAAGAGGCATCAGGATCTACTGTGTGCATGTGTGGATAGATGAGAATGATGTTACCAGAGGTGCAAAGTCTCTGTGGGGAGTGGTTCTTCTAAGTTCAGCTGGGGGTTCCTCAGCATAAATCCAGCCGCCTGTAAAGAGGGGTCAAAAACCAGTTACATCTGATGGAGAAGAGTCAGTCTTATTGTGGAAATGTGGCTTGCACAGAGTATGTGGAAGGAGTAGGACAGACTTGCTGTTTCTGGATTAGCCAGATAAGCAGACCCACACCACCAGAATCATTTTGCCCCTGCATTTCTCTTACCTGGGACCAAATTGGCATGGCAAAGAAATCTCACCACTGAAGCACTGTCACATTTGGCTGTTCAAAATGAGGTGACAATATTAGTAAGCCCAGCCAGGAGCACACATAGGAAAGCTGGGCTGTGTGTTGCTGAGAAGGGAGGTGCTGCTGAAAAGAAGAGGGATGCTGTTGGAAGAACTGTGGTCTTGGTCTGTAGATTGGTGTTGTCTGAAATGTGGAAATAAGTCTTAATCCCAGAAAATGCTGCTGTTCACATGGCTTGTGTTGAATTTTTAGTGAGTGGGATACAGTAAGTAGCTAAACTCCTTCTGGTGAGTGTGAAATAGCAACACTTGGAGGAAAAAATGTCTCCAGGGGCTTTGAGTCTGGTGGTAAATGGAAATGCACTTGTTGAATTTCGAGGGTGGGACTGACATTTGAGCACCGGGTTCGCTTTCATTTCTCACAGCCCTTGAGGTCTGCGTCCAGCCTGTTGCATCGTGTGAGCCGAGGCTGTTCCTGGTGAGAGCCCTCCTGGTCTGCAGTGCTGAGATGGAGTGTGGCAAGTGCCGGGAAGTGGCTTACCGGGCATGTTTTTGGTCCCAGCTCTGTTCCAAAGGTCCCTTTGTTCAGACTCTCAGCTGCAGCGCGGGCGGTTGCTTGCTGCATGATGCGAAAGGGAACAGAGATTTCTTTGTTGTCCAGGGACTGCTGCCCTGCCGGCAGAAATTGAACAGAAATCAGCAATTTCCATCCCTTTCCCTTCCCAAATCTGGCTGCCATTCTGCCTGTGCATTCAGGCATGAATTTAGTGGTGCTGTGCGTGTATGGTTTGTCATCCTGGTGGTAAAAGAGAAACCTGTCATTTCTTTTTAATAACATTGTCTAAGGTTGAAAATCATAATTTCAGAGGGAATGTCTGCTGGGACTGGTGCTTGCATAAACATTTGTTAGGAGCTGCAAAGTTACCGTGTGCAGGAATCAGGGATCTTGCTGAACTGTGGCTACTTAGGATCCCTCTGCTTCACGCTGAGGACAGAAGTTTTTGCTAAAAGCCACTCCATGCCAAGAAAATTACCCAGAAGTGCTGACTAGTGTCAGTGGCATGTGGGGCTGGAGTGATGCTGCTGGCATTTTAACACCAGCAGCCTGCACAGTCAGCACTGTTTCGGGAAATAGCCGTCGGAGCTGGCGTGGAGCAGGGCGTGGAGCCCGTTCTGCAGCAGGATGGGGTTGGAGGTGGCCCCGGTTGCGCTGGCTTCTGTCAGCTGGCTTTGCACACGTGCTGCCGAGCTCGGCGACTGGCTGCCGTCAGCAGCAGGTTTTTCCTTGCTTTTTCCTTGCTTAGCCTTAGCCAAAAGATCAGGATCGTTGTGACAGCAGGGAGTGAATGGGAAAAAAAAAGTGGAAAGGAAAAATCAATAAAAATCACTTATTTCCCCCCGCCCCTTTCAGGCCAGATGTGCCGACTGTCAGAGATAGATGAAGGCTCAAGTATGTTGGTTAAAATACTTCAGAATATTATATCTGGAAAGAGCAAAGACTTATTTAGAGAGGAATTTCACTTGCTACTGAGATTTAGTAGGCTTTCAAGTAAGATTTAGCAGATACATGTAGAACATAAACTAGATTCATATGTGCCATAATGCCATTTTTCAATTGTCAACCTTGGCACAGAATATGTATGAATATTTACAGCATGTCTGGCTATTACATAGTTGAGTAATTTAGCACATTTCAGTTTTTACAGAAAACATTGTCAATGTATTTTAAAAGCCCTTTCATTCCATGACTTTATTTTCCATTTTTAGGGGTCTGAATATTGAAAGAAGTGGGCAAAAGGGTTAATCAGGGGTGAAATGGAGCATGGCCTGAAAGGAAGGTGGAAGGGTGGTTGGGAAGGTTGAGGGGTGGGAGGTGGAGGAAGGTTTTGGTGCAGATGTGAGAGCCTTGACAGCTCCTGCAGGATCTGTTGGGAAGCCAGAGGGCCGATTCCTGTGCTCTGAAGCGTAATGGGATAGACAGGAGATGGCAGAGGCAATTTCTGCCCTCCACGGGGTTTGCCTTAGCCTACTTAATAGTGGCTTATGCCTGCCAGCATCTTTACTGGGCGCTGTGCCTGCACTCAGCTCCTTTGCCTTCTGCCTCCTGCTTCTTCTTGCTGCTCATCCACAGTCAGTGTCACCCGGCTGCTTTGTGGAAAGGAGGAAATCAGAGCATGCTGGTGAGATTTTCTGGAGCAGCCCCTCATTGGCACGGAGAAGGGGAAAATGCAGCACTTGCAGTGCAATAAATACGTTGGCTCTGTGGAAAGCCTGGTGGGTGTCGTGGAAAATTGGCAGGTTTTCTGCTCTTGAAACTTTCTGCTCGGCATTGTACTTAAGAGGGAATTTTGAGTCGTTAGCTCTTGTGTCAGATCATTGCACAGAAATTTAGGCTGCCGCTGAATGTGCTCATTCCTGGGAGAACATATCCATTTGAAAAGCCAGTTTTTTCTTATCTTTGCCTTGACCTTTTTTTTTCTTTTAATCCTTTCTTTTTCTAATGCCTGTACAATTTATCTTTCTTAAAATGTTTCTTTCAATAAATGAGATAAACCTGCTCAGTTCAAAAAGAACCAGAAAGTTTTGCTCGCTTGGTGCCAGCCTGAGTGCTGGGGCGGGCCTGCAGCCAAGTGAACATTTCAGTTCATGTAGGATTTGGACAAAACAAAGTAACTAATTATTCTTTGCAGCCTTCTCTCCAGGTTTGTGTCGGTGTGGACTCTGGCTCTGAGTGCAGTGGGGCTTGGCGCAGCACTAGCACGGCTTTCAGCGTGCTGGTTGAATGCACGCGGGCAGCTGCAGCACAGAGAGCCAGGTCTGCTCTGCAAAAACCTGGGAAAATCAAGTGTCTGCTTTTCAGCAGCCATGTGTGTGCTACTGCAAAGGACTCCTGAGTGGTTTTACCCCTGTAGTGTGAAAACTGACCACCAGGGCTATTGGGTGCAGGAAGAAATTGTTACTCACTCTGGCAGTGCAAGCCTTGGTGCTGCCAGAATTGAGTTACTTTTCAGGGCTGTTGTAAGCACAGTGGACTTCTTCCTAACTTTCTCCAGACTTTTTCCATTAGTCTGGAACTTGCAGTGCCCCAAAAGAAGTGAAATTTTGTTTACCATCCTTAGCATAACTAAGGATCTCCAGCAAGATGATGCTGTTCCTCCTCCTGGGCCAGTAGGAGTGAGGTGTGACTCACAGTCCCTTGAGCAGGGATTTTAAGAGCCAGGATTAATAGGTCTGGGTAGTGGTGCAAGGTGAAGTCACATCAGAGTCACTACAGACCAGAGACAGAAACACATAATATGTTTTTCCTTCACACTGCCCTTTATTCATTTATTTGCTTAAACAGAGATTTAGGTTTCTCAGAGGTAGTTAAAGGGTGGTGCTGCTTTAAAAACAGCCTGTCACAATCACAGGGCAATGCCTGAAGTAAGTAAAACAGGCTTGATGTCCCATTTCCTTGTTAAGAGAGGTAGGTGTCAGGTAGTCTAGCTCTGTTTTGTTGGGGAATCATTAGGGCCTTCAGCAGGGGAATCATTCGGGCACAACTGGGGTCTGAAATGGATGATGTAAAGGAGGTAAGTGAAGAGCCGTGTTTTCTTCACATCAGTTGAGACCAACAAGCTTATCTTATACAATAAGTGCCAGAAACTATTGTCTATGAAGAGCTCTGAGCACCACTTACTGATGCTCATTGCTTTTTTGAGGGTCCTTAAGCAGGTTTAGATGTATATAAAGGTTGTCAGGAAGGATGGGAGAAGGAAGGAGATGTCAGTGTACCTGGACAGAATTCTTGTGCAGTTTATTTTTTTGCAAAAGTTTTTCACTGTGGAGGTTTGATGACTGTCATGACCCTTGTTAACAGCATCTCTCAGGGCAGGTGACAGTGATGTCACCTACGTCTCGTGGCTTCAGTGAACCACACGGTCCTAAGCTGTTCAGCCACCATGATGAGCTAAATGTGTTGTCACCCAACCAGTGTCCCCAGCCACCCACTTGTGACCTCTCTTCTCTCCCCCAGGTACCTGCGTGAAGTGCAGCACGGGCGTGTATGGAGCAAACCAAGCTTGCCAAGCCATGGGCAACCTCTACCATGACAGCTGCTTCACCTGTGGAGCCTGCAGTGAGTATCCTTGGCCTGGTCTGATGCTCGTGCCAGGCCCTGCAGCAAACTCTTCAGGCTTAACATTTTTCTGGTGTAAAGGCGGGAGAAAAGAAAGCGGTTATTAAACTACTTCCCAGCTGGAGTCTGCTGCAGCTGTATGACTTGGTGGTGGTGGTGGTGCTTGCTGTTTGTTTTTGAATGGATTGTTGCAAGGCATGTGGAAAAGATATTTTGGATTGTGCCAGGCGTCTGCCTTCTGGTATGGGGGATGGTTGTTTTCATTCCTCTGCCTCTCCGTTATAGCCACGTTTTCTTACAAGAGTATTTTTTCAAAGTGGCAGTGAATATGACTTAGCTGGCATGTTTTTTGTCTCAGTAGGCTTTACTTTTCAGATGGAGCTGCTGCAGGGTAAATCCAGTGGCCATGTTTTCACTGAGTACATTATCTTTTACTTGCCAAAATAATTTTGTACCTCTGAAATTCTTCCAGTTAAAGCATGTAAGTGCATGAATGTCCCAGGTTACACATCTTGCTTGCTCTTTCTCCAGGGAAATGCAGCCATGCCCTGAGATAAGGGGCATGTCTCTGCCAGCTTGGTTTATGGTTTTGGCAGGGAGGGAACTGGTTACTGTGCAAAGGTATCAGGCTGGGAGCAGCGATGATGAGCCCTGTGAAATCTACCCAAGAAGCAGAGTTAGTAGTTGAGCTGGCCCCTGCTGAGCTCACTGTGGGTCACTTTGTCAGACCCACATCTGGAGTTTGCTGGGGTGTACAGCAATGTATGGATCCTCCTAAGCAGCTTTTCGAGGTCTGTGATGGAGCTGGAATGAAGAACTGGCCACTTGATTTTAAACTGTGGCTGTGTTTGTAAGACAGTGGTTTTTCTGTTTTGTTATGTTTAACTCCAGTGGTAGTAGTGTATTTTTAGAAGTGTAGCTGTATATGTGGTGGCAGAAAAAATAATAATCTTCTGCTGCTTTTGTATATATGAGTTTGGTTTTCCCAGATGAGACTGAGGGTTTTTCCTCCTGAGTTGTATTTAGAGTTATAAACTCATCAGGACTGCATGTGTTTTATTTGGAGCTGTAAAGTTGGAATAAATATAGAAAGATGTGTATGCTTTTTAATAATAGTAGAGCCTTGAACTATGCCCATTTCCCAGCTGTCCTACACCAGCTGCCCTGCCTCACCTATGGTTTTAGTAGAGTATTTCACCATCATCTGACTGAAAATAGGAAAACTGAAAAGAGAAAGTGGTTCTTGCATGTAGTGGCTGTTTCCTAGAGGCTCAGAAGTCAGCTGCTCACTTTTCTGTCCTTTCTTATAAATTAATTTATCTTCTCCCATGGAGAGGATTCCTGGCTGCAGCTAAGGCTTTGCTTCAGTTACCTCTCACCCTCTAGGGCCAGGCAGTCTCTGAACTGCCCTTGCACCCAAAGCTCCTGTTAAAAATAATCCAGCAGCAGGTTTGAGCTGTCTTAAATTTCTGAAATTACTACCATGCAACTGGTGCTTTATAAAGAAACACTTTTGACCCTCCTTTTAAAATGAATTTTACGATCTTTATTTGGAGACCAGTGCTAGAAAAGTAGTTGTGGTTGCAGAGGTATCCGTGGTTACATCTGTTTGTTTGTCTGTGTTTGGTTAAAAATTAACTTAATCCCATTTCTAATGAGCTGGGCTAGTGAGGGTTGAAAGAATAGCTATTTGCTGCTTATTTTAAAAGTCAACCCTTTCCAAACATTTCCAGTGCAAGATGAAAAGGTGTGGATGTCAGGTGAGACTTAGAAAGATGGAAAGAAGCCAAGTTTAGCAAAGTGAAGCCCATTTTCTCTCTTACCCAGTCTGTAACTGAGAAAGGTGCTGAGTAGATACACTGGGGCAAAGGGTTTCAAACTGAAAGTAAAATTAAAAAACAAGACTAGTGAAAATTATGGGGAGGCAGGGAAAGAAAGGGATGTGGGAGCAATATTGATATTTCCCTTAGTAGAAAAGACTGTATTTCAAAACAAGATAGAAAAGGGGAATGCAAGTCATGGGCATATAAGTGAGAGCCTAATTCAGCTTGTTGTATTTAGGAGAGTAGTCATGAAAGATAAAGTCCCTCCCATTGTGGCAGTGGCCATATAAAATGGAGACTGGAGGCAGTGGCAGCTGGCAGGATGGCATGGATGAATGGAGGGGAAGGTGTGTGGTGGCATGGGATTCCCAGCACTCCAAAAAGAGTGGTGCCAGAGGGAGGCCCCCACAGTAGTGGGTGTTTTCCCTCATGTGCACAGACCTCTACAGCATCAAAGTTTGCAAGAACCCTTCAGTGCAGGGGGGTGGTTTCCTGCACTGCCCCTGCGGTCTGCGGGGCCTTCGTGCCCCAGACATTTGCTCCAGGGCTTTGTGGCCTCATCTGCGCTGGGCTGACTTTCTGCTTCATCAGACCTCTGCACTGCAGCTGCCTGGGGAGCTACAGGACATCCTGCCCTGCACTCAGGGAGGAAACCTACTCAAGGAGGAGAAGCCTGCCTTTTGAAGCCCAGAGTAATCTCCCAGCCCCACAGACCATCAGTTGCTGTGGGGATAAAGGTCACATGCTGTCATTCATTCAGAGAGGACATGTGCCCCTCTGCAGGCTTTCTGTCACCTGTGTCACGGCAGTAAATCTGATGAGGCCATTTTTGTCTGCCAGAAAAATAAATACTTATTTGGTGTTGTCTTTTTAGCTGCAAAGCACATCTTGTGCAGCCTATGTGGAAACTCTGGTTTCTAGTTGAAAAGTAAGTAGTGCTTTTAAGGTCAAGTGGAGTTCATCTTGGACACCATCCAGTAAAAACTTGACTTTGAGAAGTCAAGGTTGCTCCTGATTTCAATCCTAAAATTTCTTCTCTGGTGAAACACTGAATATCCCCCACTCCAATAAATAAAATACACAAAATTACCTATTAAGGTAAAGCATATTGTCCTCCAGATATTTATAACCACTGTCCCGCTGTTTTCATTTGAGCAAGGATTTCTAATTTTGCTCCTAGCTGGATTTGTGTCCAAATGTGCATTGGTTTCCCCGACACAGAAAATCAAGAGGGTCTAAGAAGCAAGGGGTTATGGAGGGGAGCGATACCTCATGGTGCCAAATTTCCTTCACCCTCTGCTTCGCAATACACATATGTTTAGAGATAAATGATAGAGCAGTTTGTTGAACAGGGCTATGCATACACTACAGGGTTCAGTTGGCAGGAAAAAAATGTACTGTCTTATCTGAGCCAATGGCATGTAATGCAGAAAGTTTGGCTTAGAGGTCAAAACAACAGATTTAGAATTATTACTTTGGCATAAATGTCTCGTTTATCTTCTTGTTTGTTACAGGGCAGAGGCACAAACAAGGCAGTCTTTTGCAGAGAGGGAGAGGAAAAAAACTTCAGGCTCTTTCTGCAGGATTAGTAATAAATGATATTTGCTTTACAGGAGAGCCATGAAAGTAGGTTAAGAAAAAAAAGGCCTCCAAACGCCTTGAGCTGTTTCCTGCAAGGTGTCTGTTTCCGCCTTGGGGTTTGGGGGTTTTTTTTGCAGCTTGTTGGACAAAAAGTTGTAGCTATCAAATGGTTTGTTACACATTAACCATTTAAATTAAATGACTAATTTGTACCTCCTCAGAGGTATAAAAAAATATGTGTGTCTCCAGATATTGATATTTACAATTTAGGTAGTAAAGAGACCTTACAAATTATATACTTTTAGCTAGACTGTATCACTCTAACCTTCTGTGTTAAGTTTTAGTGTTTTCTCTTGGATTCAGCCAGGCTTATATCCAGATGCCACAGGTTGCCTGGAAAACAGACCTTTTTGCCCTGCTAGAAGTGTAGTTTAGAGCATAAGAGTCTTGCACTTGAGCCACTTGGTCCTCAAGAGGAAATCTGAATGTTAAAAAAGTGCAAGGGAAATGTTGGAGATGGCTGAGAAGGAAATCAGTAGGCGAGGAAGGAAGTCAGAAAGAAAGAACTGATTGCAAGGTGATTTGAAGGAGTATTTGATGTTGAACTACAACACAAGGGCCAAAGTGAGGACCAGATTTTGACTCCTTACTGCCAAGAGTTGGAAACCTTGCATGTTTGCTGGATTATAGAATTCAATCTTTGACGTGTCAATATCACTGCATTACTTTATTTTTCTTTTCTCTTTTTGCAAGCTCAGATTAATGTCGATGTCAGTGCAGGGGTTAACAGGCTGCTGTTCCAGTGGCAGACTTTGAAATCACACAAGCTGGCTGCCTCTTGCCACCCTCTGGGTATATATATTTTATATTTAATATTTCACAACATAGTTGTGTTTAGAAGTATCAAGGGTCATTTACTAAACTAGGTAGCTAAGCTATCAAAGCAGTGTTTTCTGCAAGCCTAACCCTCTGCTTGGGCTAATTAGTCTTGCTGCAGTCATTGTGAAGCATGGCTACTTACAGCAATACAGCTCTTGGTGTCTTTGGGCTAATTATGCTGAATAAACATGTCCTGTATTGGTATGTAGCTCCCAGAAAAAGAAGACCATGGTTTTTATTGGCACAGTTAAATAACTTTGCAAGCAGAAAGTCACCTTTTTCTGCCCATGTGACTTAATCCCAGACAGCAGGATAGTCAGCCTTGCCAGGTGAATGGCCACATGTATATGTGTGGTTATCTTCAGATGCAGAAACTGCCATCTCTTCTAGAGGAGGCAGAACGTAGTGCCTATAATTGGATAAAAACCCACCACACCAATCAACTTGCTTGAGAAATGTGCACATCTTCAGAGTGGAGAGTGCAAAGCATTGCCAGTAACCCATCCTCAGCATCCCTTCAGTAAAACTATCATGCCAGAGTCTGCATAGTAAACAACATAATTTTCTAGCAAAAATCATGTCAGAAAAGATTCAGGTATGCTTGGATTTACAGTTTAGGGGACAGGCAATTCATCAGTACATTCTTCTGCTTCAGTCTAAATGGCTGTTATGTTCTTGCTGACTTTTTGTCTTCAATCTCACCTCACTGGTGAAAAATCCTGTTGTTTGTCACAAGAAGTGATCGCTATAGATGAGAAAAGCCAGGACAGCTTTTACAGTAAGGTGACAGTCCTTCTCCTCTCCTGGCCAGATTTCAGGGTAGTAGTGATATGAGGCCTGAGCTGAAGGGGCTTTGGCATGGATCAGGTGTCCTCAGTAGATATCCTTGATGGAAAGGTGCAGATGTTCAGCTCCACAAGGGGACGGATGCAGTCAGGGATTTACCAGTGTAATAGTGGTGTCATTCAATTGCATGTGTTTTAGTGCTGGCTGAAAGTCTGAAATCATTAGGACAATGTGAGGAGGAAAAGAAGGTTGAAATCTTTTGTGGAATAAATTGCCAGTTCTTCTAGTCTTTCTATTTTATAATGTCATCTTCAAAGTACTGTTTTCTGTAAAGAACAGGCGTAGGATTAATTTGTGCTGTAAAGATTTAGTGGGTTTCTTACAACATTTTAATGATACTGTGACTAATTTTCTGAGTAGTGTCTCAGTAAGTAATGAAGCCCTTTCCATAACCAGAGAAATTTAAAAATTACTCTCTCATGTCGTTTCAACATACAGTTAATTCATCGAGGTCACAGAAATTGCCTCCCCCTCCTTCCTCCTTTGAGGCTCTGTGTGTTTCGATGAGTCACTGGGTGACAGGGTGGGAGGCCAGCCCTTGACAGCCACCCAGTTTTGGTGCATTTTGGGGAGCTGGGCAGCCGTCTCTAGAGTGATGCAGAGTGGCTGAGCACTGGGATGAAAACAAGTTCCTGAGTAGGGAATATCTGGATCAAAAGCACTGCTTTGTCCCAGGGTGACTGTATTTTACCTCTGAATTTTGACGCTTCTAGGGGTTTTCCCTAAAATGAAGAGCCTATTAATATCTTCTTGCAGTGGTTTGCCTGATGGCAAAGGAGAGATATTGCTCAGTTGTGTGGTGTGCTGTGGTTTTGCAATGTTTCTGTCTGGGGATCCATTTCTGCCCTCACCTGTGGTTGTGTTGCCATTAGAGGCAGCTGACCTTTCTTATGTGCGCATGTTTTTGGCTTTCAGGCATCAGATCATTTCCTGAGAGTTTTGAGGAATAAAGCAACACTTTTTTTAACAGCAAAAAGCTGCCAAGTCTTTTGCTTGAGTTTGTTTGTTTTTTTTCCTACTGCCTCAAATGTATGGTGAGAGCACAGAGCATACAACTGGTGTAGTTGAGGGAGACTGAACATCTTACATGGTAATGGAGTTATTGTGTCGCAGCACAGTTTCTTCTTGCAGATATCCTATCCTCCTGCCCGTGGTTTCAGCAAGACTTGGGTCTGTCCTGGGATATCTGCCATTTGCATGATTTGGAGGATGTACAGCCATTCAAGTGACCCTTTCATGCAGGCTCAGTTCTAGAGCAGATTGGAAATATTGACATTTCTGTGTCAGCTCAGTGCTGCATCCAGCTTTAACGGTGGCCAGGAGAAATGGGACAGATGACAGAAATTAAGCAGAGCTGTCTGATGCCTGACCTTGTCTGCTGCACATGGTAGGACACCATACTGCCTGTCAGCAGAGTGTCCATGGAGGGCTCCCAAAACACACGTGCTGGCTGAATTTAATGTGCCATCAGTAATCACATATCCAAATTTATTTTACAGCTGTGGTACTTGAAAAAGCACTGGTTTTTTTAATGGTAGAGGCCTAGGGCTGTCAGTGTGGAAGGGACCCAGGAGAAGCTGCCAGTCAGGAATGATTTTTGCCCATCTGCTGTGCAGATACCACAGGGAGTTCCATGGTGCTTAGATAAGGGATAAGTGAAGCCCCCACGCTGCCTCTCCAGCAATGCAGCAATCCTGGTTGTGTATCTCCATAAAGCCCTGTTCCAGACATGGCCCTGTTCCATTGTATGCATTGACAAGCTGTCTCTTGTCTTTGAGCATGGGTTTGTCACCCCATTGTTTTTAATAAATAATGGAAAAGCAACTTCAAAAGAGAAAGTTAAGTCCAAATCCCCAGCAAGCAAATGATGCATCTCCCAGGATCCTCCTTGCCAGGGACATTTCAAGTCCCTGGTTAAACTCTCTCTGCGTGGTCTTCAAAAGGAGAGGGCCATCATTTGAGAAAACAGTGGACAAAAGCACTGGCATCCTGGGAGTGCAGCCTGATAGTATGCCTATTATCAGCTGCTGAGCGAAGTGTGTTTATTTTAGCACAAAGGCACTAGTGACTGAGCTTGAAATATTTTGAAATTGGTGCTGAAATGACCTCGAGGTCATCCTGAAGGTCCCACAGCTAAACAAAATAGACAGACATGTGAGGGATGAGCAGTACATGAAAGCTCAGGGCTCAAACTTCCTGTCAGAGAGATGAAGAAGATACCTTGTAAAAACAAGTGAAGACAGTAAGGTTGAAATGCCAAAGAGTTTTAATTGTCTGAATCTTTTCAGGTGTGAGATTAGCTAAATTCAGGGTGAATTGAAAGTGAAATACAGTCAAGAGCCAGCAGCATAAGACATGTAGTAAAACAATTGATCCTGAAAGCAGCAAGCCACGCATTAAATATTCCTGGGTTTGTCAAAGGATATTTCATCATGATACATGTTGAAAGTAGGCAGTTATCAATATGTGATTCCTTATATGCCATTTAACTTCTCAATCCTTCCTTTTGGTGAAAGTAAAACAGCATCTCCACGCTCAAATGAAACCTGTGGCAGCCTCTGCAGGCACAGTCAGAAGCATGGCTTTTGAGAGGGACTGGTTTAGTTGAAGGCACTATCCCATGGCAGGAGCTCGGTGCAGGGAGAGAAGTCACTGCCACCCTGCTCTGCACTGTGGGGCAGTCCCAGTGCTGTTCCTTTTACTGGTGTGGCTGCAGTAAGAATGTGCATTTCCCAGCTCCACCGGGACAGTCCCCAACGCAGCCTCGGAAGTGAGCTTTTCCTGCATCTTGCCTTCCCAATTGTGTGATGAGAAAGTGCTTCCTCATCTCAAAGAGACACTGGGGGAAGTCTGTCCCACAAGTGTGCAGGGAGAAGCTGAGAGCAGCAGAGGAAGAAATGGGCTGTGTTTGCATGAACCACTCCCACGGTGGCTGCAGGAGCACCTGGTTACTCATGGTTTTTGCTAATTTCCTTTTAAGTTTCTGTCAGGAGCTTAAAGAGAGTCATAGTGAACTAAAAATAGTTAAAATGCTTACTTCTTCCCTAGCAAAAGTAAATAAATCATCCCTGTCCTGTCTCAAAGTGCTCTTGGTGTCAGCAACTCTTCAGGGACTCACGTAATGCCAATGGCCAAATTATAAATCCTCTACAGAGGGTTTATCCCTCAGCTGAATGAGTTTACAGCAGAAGCCCAGACATAGCATGCTGGCTGTGGCACCTTCACTGAAGGTCTGTTGCCATCAATCTTAACCTGCTAATGTCACCGTGTTAAAAATACACTGGGTGCAGAATGGCTGCTAAATGCTTTTTTTGTCACCATGGAAGAATGACATTGTGGCAGTGATCCAAACCTCATCCCTTCTGTTGGAATGTCTGCTGCTCATGCACCAGGCCTTCATCCAAAGAGGTGTTTCTCATTGCATGGCCCCACGTGTATGTTTTTCCTCACCACTGTCAGCTTGTCTTTAAGGAGACACATTGCATGCAGGTGGAAAGTCACTTGGGCACCTGCCCGCTGCACTGAACTGAAGCCCTCGCTACCATGTAATTTAAAACCAAAGTTGAATGGTTTTGTTTGTTTTTCATTTTTGGGAGTGCCAAATCTCAGTGTTGCATTTCGATCAGTGGAGGATTTTCAAGAGTACTTCTTGCTGCATTAGGCTTGTTGTTAACTTGCTTAGGACCACCCTTGACAAAGGTGATGCAACTCTCAGGTACTCCCATGCCTCTCCTGTCCCTCCTCAGAAACTGTGACTCTAGAGCTGCTGATGAGCATGCCAGGCTTACCTGTGGACAGGCAGACACACAGGTGGGGTTATCATGCAAATACACACCCTGGGTTACAAACCACAAAGATTACGTGTCCCAGATTAGATACTTTCTATTTTGAACTCTGGGTCCTGTTTCGGTTTCCACAACCTTGGCAACATAGGGCAGATGAGAAAAATCAAAGTGGGACGCCTCCAGGATTGCCAGGTTTTCTTCCATGCCCCATGCAATGTCTGCATTGATGCAAGGATGGGCTGGTGCCGTGGGTCATCTCTGACCTTCAGGGTATGTGGTTGTCCCTAGCAGGGATTTGAAGAGAATGGGGGACAGTGGTGTGATGGGGCCATATGCTTTTGGCTCCTGCACTGCTCCGGTAAACACAGAGCTGAGCAATGCCCACGGTTTAACCACAGAGTTCCTGCACATGCAAACCTGGGCTTGTTCCTTGAGAAAACACACTGCCCTGTCCTCCACCTGCCCACTGTCTGAGACATGGACTGGGCACTAAGGGCAGCTGATGAAATGCTGGTCTGGCTCAATTCACTGGCAAAACATTGGAGCTTCCCTGGAGCATCTCCATTTTGGTAGATGCTCCACTGGGACAGTTCCCAGTGCAGCCTGGGAAAGTGAGCTTTTCCTGCATCTTGCCTTCCCAATTGTATGATGAGAAAGTGCTTCCTTACCTCGAAGAGGCGCTGGGAGCAGTCCGTCTCAAAAGTGGTCAGGGAGAAGCTGAGAGCAGCAGAGGAAGAAATTGGCAGCAGGAGTTGTTTCCCAGCCTGAGGGTGCCCTCTGGCGAATGCAGAAGACTGTAACACTTGTTTCTTGAAAACCCACTTGTTTCTTGGGTTTACTTGGCTTCCTCCTTTCCCTAAAGCCTTGTAGTCAGCGTGGTTCCTCACTGAAGGGTGCCAGGTAGGTGCATACCGTAAGGTGACCCCCAGTCCAGTCCTGTGTGATGTTCACATTTATACACCCAGCAGCTGACAATCACTTTTTTCATTATACTGGCCACATTCAGCATGTCAAGCAGGAGGCTTTCTGGGCCCCAGTGTCTCAGACCCAATTTCCTTCCAGCAGTGCCTGGTAGGTGTCCAAAACCAGCCTGCAGCAGGTCCTGCTCCAGCTGTGCCCAGGCAGTGCTGCTCCCCCTGCCCTGGGCTCTGTCTCCTGGCACACACTTGGGACTCCAGTACAGAACCCTTCCAGTGCCAGGCTTGCATTTCAAACCCTGGGCTCAGTAGGGAAACCAGGCTGCAAAGAGATAGGAGCAGCTTTTTATAAACAAACAAAACCTAGCTGTCTTTTCTTGGGGGAAGTTTAGGAGTGGTGGCGGTGTGAGCAAACACTGCCATGATTACATGGAACTGAAAACAGACGGTGAATGGGAGGCATAAACATGAAAGCTGAAGTAAATACAAATCCTCTCCATATGTAGAGTCCTGTCTTGGAAAAACTTTGTCATCTTGTTTTGATTATGACATTTGGATTTTATAATTTTTTTAATAGTTTCAAAGCTTTTTGTTGGCAGCTGCAGTAACAAATGTGCTGGTAGGTAGCAGAGAAGTTTGTTGAGTGCTGTGGTGTTGCACTCTGCTGGGGCAGAGCAAGTGCTTGGGTATTGTAGTGCCTTGTCTGGCAGCTGCTGCTTATAGCAAAACAGTAAGGTCGTGACATTTTGAGGAATTAAGTCAAGTGTGGGTCACTCACTGTATGCCCTTTCTTCTTTCCTCCTTGCTCCTTTCCTTGAGTGTTTCCCAGCATGAGTCAGTGCATCCTCCCTCATTCTTCCCAGAGTTACAACACGTGGCAATCTGCCAGGAGGTGGTCCAGGCTTACAAAGCTCCTACCTCCTACTCAAAGGTGGAACTTTTGTCCAAATTCACCAACTGGCATTCATCAGCAACCACCAGTGGAAGAGAGTTTGGCAGGCTGGAGTCTGGGAAGACCCATGCTGGGGTTAGGTGCTCTTTTCCAGATGTGTGACATTTGTCCTTGGATGTCTTTATTGTTGTTTGCTTCTCAGCAGCCAGGTTTTGATCACATTTTCTCCTTGCTCTCTGCTGATCTTTTTCTTATCTCTGTGTTTTTTTCCTTAGGCCGAAAGCTGAGAGGAAAAGCCTTTTATTTTGTCAATGGAAAGGTGTTCTGTGAAGAAGACTTCCTGGTAAGCACCCAGTTGACTCTTGTGATGAGACATCTCAGTGTCACCAGCAGACTCACAGCCTTTGTCTGTCAGCTTTGCCTGTGTTTCACACACTCCTGGTCCAGCATCCTGCCTGGCCCTTCTGCTCCAACATTTTCCCAGGGCCAGCCCCAGCCATGGTGGCTGCCCACATGTGGTGCTGGAGATGGTTGAATGAGAGGCCCTGGTTTTGTGGCACAGACCCCTAGCTGAAGCCATAACCTGTTGTGATGGCTCCTTCAAAGCATTGTCTCCTTGGCCATGCTGAGAAGGCAGGAGTGAAATTAACAGCTACAGAGGAATGAATGGGTGAATTTCCTTTTTCACCTAATGAATATCTTCATGGATATCTTTGTGTTGCCCTCAATGGATTTTGTGTGAGTGTACCTAAGCATGAAGAAACCCCACAGTCCTCTCCTTGACTGGTGCAGATAAAAATCCATACTCCCTTCTGCCTCTGAGTCCTGGTAGATTAAGCCTTCCTTGAGACTTGAAAAAGTTGTATTTGCTTACTTATTGGTGAATCCTAGTGATTTCTGTCAGAGAGAGGTAAGGTCATCTTTGTTCTCCTCAGTATATTCTACATAGGATGAAAATAAAATGGATTAAATGCACCTAAAATATTTCATTTTCCAAGGTTGCATTTCCTTCATTCAGACAGATGACGTGCTGTGCCCAAGGTGCTTGTCGTGGACATGACCGTTCCTTACCAGTAGATCTCAGGAAAAACAGCAAAAAAGTTGCTGTGGGCCAGACTTGATTGTTATCCTAACAGGGAACTGGAACAATACCACTGACCTCAGAGAATTATACCATGTAACCAAAGAAAAATTTGGCTTTCCAGGCCTATATATACAGATACTGTGACATAAGTATGTGATAAACACGAGTAGGTTCTTGTCTTGTAGATTCATGTGGTCCAATAAGCATGTAAATAAGTCTTATTAGTAACTGCCTCATTTGCATTACCATGGGCATTTATGGTATTTATTTTTATACTTTGAGTTAAAGTTAAATTTTGGACTTGGAAGTTACAGGAACTTATTCTCTTTCTGAGTCTGGGCAGTCAGAAACACATCCACACCTTTATATAACGAAAAAAGCATTGGAAAGTTTAGTTTTTCTGTCTAAGGAGCACAGAAAAAAGACCAATAACAAATATGCAAATAGCACTCCACAGTACACTGTTGTTTATGCTTGAGTGGCCTTGTGAAATTTTAAGTGAATTCTTTTCTGTCCTTGCAGTATTCTGGTTTCCAGCAGTCGGCTGACAGGTGTTTCATTTGTGGTCATTTGATAATGGACATGGTAAGTGATAATTGCTTTAGGAGAAAAAACTCTCACAGCTTTTCACAAGAATGCATCAAAAGCAAAATAAATTCACATCCAATGCTGTCTGTTATCATCTGGTAGTTTGCCTAGTACGAGACTGGTATCAGAAGGAAAATCCACTGAGCCTTTTGTTGATTTTTTCAAGGAAGTGAATCTGGCACCCTAGTGTATGTCATGCAGAGACACTGCTCTGCCCATTTTCAGTGGGTGTTGAAAAGCAGAGCCTCCAGGTCTTTCATCCCTTTTTTGGACTTCTCTGGACAGTGTATTTGTAATCCTGTTGATGCTTCCTGCTCAGCAGTGTTGTGGCTCTGCAGTGCTCCCTTGCTGTGAGGCATCAGTGCAGCTCTCTCAACCTCTCTTTCCTGCAGTCAAGCTGTGGCTTCCCATGTGTCTTCTGGATTAAGTCACTTTCTCATAGTTTTTTGTGGGTACTGATACTCTGGGGAGCAGGTTTGACCCAGGGTGTGTGATTCAGACCTCAGTTTAGATCTCTGAAGCAGGATTAGTCTGCAGCAGGTACCATCCATTCCAGATGTGCATGGGGTGGGGAACACTCAGGGGGTCAGCATTCAGTTACAGGAAGTTCAGAGGGAGACTGATATAGCTGGTGGTGTAAGACTACAGCTGAGACAAAGAAATTAGGAATTTCTCGTTCACAGCATGCCTCCTAACATTTTCTAATGCTTATCATTAATTATCTTTGTTTGCCTGCTTACACTGGAAAGCATTACAATTGGAAGCTGTTTCCTACTCAGAAGTCTGATCCTTCTACTGATGGACCATGGTATTCCAGGTAGTGAATTGCAGCTGTTGAGTTCAACACAGTTTCCATAGTATGTGCTAATTAGAAAGCCAGGCAAGTGAGGGCAAAGCCCTTCAATATCTAAGGAATTATGAAAACCTAGCAATAATACTAGTTTCAACTTCTCGTGGAGAATATAAAAGTGTATTTCCTTTGTTTGGCTGGTACATCTTGCTTTGTGATCTTGCTAAATATTCTCCACTTGTTGACTTCAGAAATTATTTTCTTTCCTTTAAATTCTGTCACTTCTATCCTTTGTCATGCTAAACACCTTGACTGAGTCTCTAAATTGTTTTTGTACCCATGCTAATAATTAATATCTCTAGAGCCAGGTGCTGTATATTGATTCCAGCTGCCCTTTCCATCCTTGTTAACTGATTTTTCAGACGAGATGAGGGAAAAAAGACACAACCCTGCTGATGAATATGCAGCATTTTCTGGTGTAAAGCTGTGTGTTTACTATTTTCACCTTTATTGGCTCTTCATGTGCATTTTTCCTTTCTCTTGCTCTGTTGCAGATCCTGCAGGCTCTAGGGAAATCATATCATCCGGGCTGCTTCCGATGTGTCGTCTGCAACGAGTGTCTGGATGGTGTGCCATTCACTGTAGACTCTGAAAACAAAATCTACTGTGTCAGAGATTACCACAAGTAAGGGCAAAATAAACAGCAGTGATGTTCCAAGCAGCAAGCCTCTAATTTAGCTTTTCAGCTAGTTAGAAGTGCAGATCAGTAACATAGAGACAGGGTTAGAAGTTTTGAGGATGGGGCTAGACCCTAGAAATTCCTCCTCTCTCCTCTTACCCAGCTGTTGACTCTTGTGTAACTCTGATGAAGCCAAATAACCTCTGGGCTTCAGAGGTTCTCTGCCCCTTCTGCAAAGCAAGAGAGAGTGAGAAATAGTGCTCCTGAAGTGTTCAGTGATGTACAAAATTAGTCTGCTTTAAGGTAAGCCTGTGAATGCCTGTGGAAATCAATGTGATTTACTTTTTGAGTAGTTGAAGGGCTGAATTTGACTTTTAAAGAATTGCCACTGAATCTGCAAAGTAAAACTTTTAGCCAGTTCTAAATTAAACAACTGATAAATCCACTTTTAAAATCACTTCTTATTTAGACAGTAAAATAAAATGGCTGTGCTCTTGGCTGGTAGTTATGGTATTAGAGCTGCACACATTTTGTGTGTCCTTCTGGCTTGCTTTGGTCCTTGCTCCATTTTCTGAGCAGGGAGAGTATTAAGTGTTGCTCAGGCAGCCCTTGGAACTCTTCTGTGTTGTGCCAAGACTAGAGTTGTTACAATCCTGTCGCCAAGATTAGTGCCCTTGCATGCCATCATTATTCGGAAATAATTCATATTTCCTTGCAATTTAATTTAATTAATTATTGTGTTATAAGGCCTTAAGATGCTGTGCAGTCATATGGTATTTTCTCAGAAGTTTTCTGCCCAGAGGCTGACACTTCTTTTAATGTATTTTTCTGGGGACAGTCCTGCTCAGTTCCTCCTCATTTTCTTTTCCAAATCTCTCAGTAGCAGCCAAGAATTTTATAGGGAAATTTTGTATTTTTTCTGGCACTAAGTGTAAAATATAAGGTCTCTTTTTGCCTGATTGAGCAACAAGTGTGCCAGGCATTACTTAAAATAAATGCTTAAATGAATTTATGATCTCAGGATGCAAAGCTTTCCCGTGGATAAGTAATTTACAGCTGCAGCTTTTCATGTTATCACTGAGAACATACAGACCTCTCTTTTTATGTTGATCCATAACTTGCCTTCAATTTCTCGTTGCTCTTCCAGAGTTTTAGCTCCAAAGTGTGCAGCGTGTGGACTTCCCATTCTGCCATCTGAGGTGAGAGCCTTTTATTCCATGTCCCCTTGTGGGAGGAGAGCCAGGCCTTGCTCTCTTTCACACTTCACCGTGTGTCTAGAGGAATGTGCTTGTGGACGGAGAGAGATGGTGGCTTCCTCCGGAGTGCAACCCTTTGGTCTAACTCATGCACTGTTCTTGAGGTTGTGACCCTCCTTTTGTTCACTGATGAAGCTTGTTCCTCCTCAGCCAGGCTGCTTTTTTCATCTCCTGCAGCATTATGCTGCTGCTAGTTTTATGTTCAGGAGAATTGTCCTTTATGTCAATAGATGCTGATGGTACTCAGGAATGTCCTCTGTGTGACCACTCTGGGACTAACACATTTTAATACTTGGAGATGAATCTTAGGCAAAACTAATTTACAATGCTGAAAAATGTGATCTCTTGAAATTACCAAGTCATTAATTTGTGATTTCTGATAGATGTTATTGTTAAACAGAGAACATTTTTACACTTCTGGTGTCACATTTTAGAGGATATCTGCAGTCAGTCAATGATGAAGCTTTACTGTAAAAATAACTTCAAGTGACAGGATTTATTTGTGGTCTCCAACCAGCTGCCCAAATGCATTTCCTCAACATTCATTTTGTTGCAGGAAGCAATCTACAGAGTGCATGTGTCTGATCCTGCTGTAATCCTTTGTAATTTCTGCTTTGCTCAAATGCTCACAGGGGTCTGATGAGACCATTCGGGTTGTGTCCATGGACAAGGATTACCATGTGGAATGTTATCACTGCGAGGTAGGTCAGCAGCTTTCTCAGGGAGTGGGTGCTTAATAGTCATAACTGCTGTTATTTTTAAGATGGAAATACATCTCCTGCCTTACAGCATCAGTACCTGAGCAATTCAAATCTTGCCGTGTGAGGCCCTTTCTGTCAGTGACTGAGAAGTTTCCAGATGGAGGACAAAAGTTTTTGCAGCAATGTGTTTCAGTTCTAATTTCATTTGAGATCCATCAAGTTACAGGCAACAAGTTAATTATTGCTTTTCAAACTTGGCAGTTTATTTGTTAATGCAGGAAACACGGTGACTAAGGTCTATTGCTGCCCTCCAGAAGCCTCGAGCTCCAGATCACATCAGTGTATCTGATTTCCAAGTCAGATTGTTGAAAAATGCTAGGGTGGTGACTGATCCTGTGGGGTGTAAGTTACCTTCACTCTCATGAGAAATGAATGTGTTTTTGAGGCTGGAGAAAGGATATGGCTGCACAAGAAAAAATTCCAGGAAATGCCAACTCTTAAAACCATTTAGTCTATGCAGGGTTTCTCAAAAAGCCACCATTCTTCTGCATTGAGAATTAAAATAAATAGTTGTTTTTTTTCCTCACTGTGCTTATAATGCAGTGAAAAGAGGCCCTGACTCCACAATCTGATTTCACATCAGTACAACTGTAATGCGAAGAGGTGAATCTTACCTGACAGTGTAAGGAGACACAAGCATATTTAAAGTACAGAGGGTTGCACCTTACCACAAGACAAAGCTTATTCACTAAAACTGCTTTAAACAAATTTGTACAAGGCTGCCCATCAAAATGCCTGTGTCAGATGTTTTTCTTGTTGTGGTACACGCTGGACCTATTAGGAGGGAGCTGTTGGCTGGGTGTTGTCTGTCCTTGTCACAAAATCACTTTCCTAGAGGCCAGACCCCGGCTGATGCTGGGAGATGAGCACAAGCTCTAATAATTTGCACGGCCTCTCTTTGCAGGACTGTGGGATGGAACTGAACGACGAAGACGGACATCGCTGCTACCCACTGGATGAACATTTGCTTTGTCACTCCTGTCACCTGAAACACATAGAGAATGGCACAACCCCAGCAGCTGCCTACCAGCACCACTACTAGTCAGCGTGGCCAGCGTTGGAAAGCCAGGACAGAAGAGTTGTTACAAGATCCCCCTCTCCCCACCTTCAGCTGATTTCCTGTGCATTTTTTTGCCAGTCAGCAATGTTCCTGTCAAAGGATATGAGAGATTTTCGCTGGATTGACCAAGTTTGTATGCTTGTGGGTTTCAGCTGCATCAAACCATGTCTACTTGACCAAGAATGTGGCATGTTACCTAAACCAATCAGTTTACTTTTACATGTCTTTTTCTGCCGCCTGGAGATTCCGCTGGGCTCATTTTGGAAGATTCTTCAGTGAAAGCACAATTTGCTCTCGTGCCTATGAACTCAGATCGTGCCAAGCACAATTAAAAAGTCAGAGGCTGGCTTGCCTGCCTGAGTGCCGGGAACATCCCATCAGTCTACTGTTTCCTGCAAGCACATTTCATCAGGTTCCCTGAAGGACACCAACCTGTTAGTACCAGCTTTTTAGACACTCTCTGTTTTTATCAGTTCTTTAGGAAAACAAAAGAAAGGGGGAGATGCAAAAAATGGCACACTCAGACCTTTCAGTTAATTCCCTGAACTCCTGTATCAAGTCTGGCTGTAAGAGTACCAACTCTCCAAGCACAAACCAGGCAATGCTGTCTGGCAACTGGAGGCCAACATCCCATTTCAAACAGCAAAAAACTGGAACAAGCTAGGCTAAGCTACTGCAATGACTTGGGGCCCAGGCTTGTGTGTCAGCATGACACATAGGGGCCAGTCTGCTGTGTCAGAGTCTGAATAGTGGATCATATTTGGAAAGGAAAGGTCGGGATGCTGAAAGTGTGGACACGGGGGAAATCCACCCTCATTCTTGCTTGCAGAGCTCGCTTTGGAAAAAAGCTCTCCATACACAGATTCAGTTGCCTGAGTTTTCCAGTTTGTCCTCACAGCTCAGCCCTCAGCCTGGCTATTCCTTTTCATGGTGTTTACCCAGCACAAAGCCATTTCATAGTGGTGCTTATTCAGAGCTTGGGGAGTGAACTTGAGATTGTTATGAAGGCTTTGTCATGCAGGGATTTAGAGCCCAGCTCCACAACCTGAACTCAGATGGGTATGTTGGCATAAACAGATTTGTTCCTATGAATAATAACAGCTTATCTGAGCAAGGAGTTAGGGAGTTTGGCCCTTACTTTCTGTTCTGCTGAGAAAGCAGGAAGGCAAATTGTTTCTTTCCTTGACCCTCCCCCACTCCCCCACTCCCTGCTTTGTAGTCAAAGAAATCTGTTCCCCTCGGATGTGTTACATGTGTGGTAGGTGTGCCTGCAGTGCATGTTCTGTACCTACCAAAGCTCTGCAGCCCCTCTTGTACTGGTACTTTTGTTCAACAAAAAGTTCTTCATTTAAAGCCTCAGATGCAGTTGGGGATCTTAACTATTCTTTCTTTGTGTGGAAAATTAGTTAAATCCTCATGTATCTGTACTGAAGATGTAAATTTGGTTCTGACTGGCAAAGGATGGGATGACATTCTTGAAGATCTTTTCAGCGTGGAAACAACAATAAATTAGCTGAGCCGAGGCACTGGGACTCCCAAAATGTTCCCATGCTGAAAACCCATTACAGTTCAACCAAACCTCTTTTCCAATAGCACAGATGTAGCTTGAACTTCACTTGATGTAGTCAGACAGCAACATGTCCCCATCTGGAGCAGCACAGATGTCAGGTAGCAGCAAGTTGCCTGTCTCTGCCTGTGCTAGTAAATCATCTTCCCATGGCTGAAATGTGAAACTGCCCCAGCCTCAGGAGCTTGGTGGGCCTGGCATGGAGTTTCATGGTGCCAACTGACCATCCAGCCCTCTGCCCCATCCAGCTGCAAGTGCCTCTGCCTGTTTCTACTGCTCTTCAGGATGGGGATGGCAGCTTGGGGCTGGAGGCTGGTCCTGCCTGGAAGCTATCCAGAGCTTTGGTGTAGCTTGGCTCTGTGGCACCATTTTTCCTGGGGACATAAATCCCTTCAGTGAGTGACTGAAAGCTCAAGGGAGGGCACTTTAGCACTGTGAAATATATCTTCTGAGAGTTTTACCTGTGATTTTAGAGGAGGTAAAATTGACCCCAAATATGTGAGCCCTCCTAGAGCCTTAAATTTAGCCTCCAAATGCTGGTTAGGAAGGGGATGGGAGCTGACATGAAATGTAAGCAGTGCTGCATCCAAGCAGGATGTATCAAGGGCAACAACAGCCAGGGCAGATCCCTCAGTGCTCTCACCCCAGTGATCCCATCAGCTTTTGTCCTGCAGCACAGCTAGGCTGGAGCAGGGAGGGGCTGTTCAAGGTGTGACTGTGATCTCAGGACTGTCTGAAGAGACTGAGGTGGAAAATAACACCAGCTTGCAATCCCTAGTAAATAATTCAAATAGTCCTGGCCAGGTGATTCTGTGTCCTGGGCTGCTTTTGGCAGTGAAGGCAGCGAGATACCAAAGTGGATTTTTCAAGTGAGCTGGAAACACCAGCCTTGGTCATCTGTTGCTGTCTCTGAAAGACCAGCTGCTATGTAGTTCATGCTTTCGCTACCTCTTGATTTTTTAGATCAAGCCCTTGTGCACATTTTTTGGCCTTCGTTTTGTAAAGATCTGAAAACACTAGTGGGACTGGTATTTTATTTTTAAACTGCAGTTTAAACTTCTGTCTCAGCCTTGCAGCCTTCCCCAAAACCTCAAAATAAGCAGGAGAGAAGGGAATGGGGAGAAGGATAATTTTCCTTCATGGAAAGCCAAAAGGGCAGCAGTTTGTGGCAAGATGTCTTGCAGGAGCCCTCTTTGCATCACCAGAAAGTTTGGCCTCTGCTCCCACACAGTGTCTTCTTACTCCTGTCAGTCATCCTGTATCCCTCAGCACTGGGGAAATGAAGGCTGACCTACTTCCAGTTTTAAGGTCCCCTATAAATTATTAAATGCTAACACTCTCCTTTCCTATATTTACAAAGAGCTGGAAGTGACAGTGTGAAGCTCTTGAAAAAGGAGCCTGTGAGCTTGTGGTTTTGAAGCTAAAGCATGTACTGCACTGCCCTGCACCCCTGTGTGTGCTAACTTGCACTGCTTCTGTCTCTGGGAGTTCGAATTCCTTTAAGCTCAGTATTAGTTCTCCCAAGCTGTGAGTGTCTTGAGTCCCTGTTGATTTCCCCCAGCTTCTCCCCAGCTCTGCAGCTGCCTGACAGTGGATCTGGCACAGGGGGAGGCAGTGGCATCCTGCACAGGGGGGAACCTTCTCCTCCTCCCGACCTTCCACCAGGCATCTGTGGAGCTGCAAGCCCTCACTGCCTGCCTTCAAGCAGCTCCCCCAAAGGGAGAAATAGCTCTGGAGCTGGAGGTGTAAGGCTTTGTGTCCTCTTCAGAAGAATTTCAAAAAACATGTTCAATTCCACCTATCTCCTGGCTGATACATGTTGGGTTTTGCTGTTCACATTAATCTTGTTGCCTTTTAATTTATTCAGAAGCTATGAAAACGTGCTATGAAAAGTTAGTCTTGGTTCCTCCCCCAGCAAGTTCTTCTGCCTGGCTTTAAAATAAGGGACCCTTGGAAGTCCCATTGTGCTGTTAATGAGTAACTCTCATGCAAATAGTTATTCAAGTGAATTCCCTGAAGCCTGCTTTCAGGAATCAGAGCTTAAAAGATTTTTTCATTCAGATCATGCTGTTAAATTTCTATTGCTTAAAACACAGAAACTCATTTAAATAGGGATTTTTGCATAAGAGCTGGGGGAAAGCCCCAGCTACAGAAGCAGCAGACATTTTTGTGTAATTTAAAGTGTAAGAAGCACCTGTGATCAAAGCATTTTGGGAAACTGCCCTGATGTTAAAACACAGGGAACAGCAGTTTCTAACACTCTGGTAAGGAGCATTCAAAAAGATCTGTGTCTCTTCATTTTCTGAATTTCATTTGGGGGCTTTTAAAACATTTTCCCAGTCTTTCAAGGTTTAAATGCTTTTTTTTTTTTTTTTTTGGTAGATCTTTTTACTACTAAGTGAATAGCTGCTTAGTCTGTAAATGATGGAGTTTCATCAGCAATCAGGTGTGATGTGGCAGCCTTGAAAGGGGGGAACTGGGCTTCCAAGATCTGGCATGGGTCTGGCTGGCCATTCCAAAGAAAGGATTATCTTTTTTTTGGAAAAAACAATCCCACGTGGGCGTTGACCACTTGCTATGTGCTCACTTTTGGGGTGATGTGTGCAGCTGTGTCCATGCCCATTCACACCTCTGTGCCCATGCCAAGTGCTTGTAGGTGCCTTTTAAGCAACTTTCTGTCCATGAATGTAACGCCAAGCTGACCCAGGCTTCATCACTGGGAAATACCCCTGGAGTCAGTACCTGCAGGCAGGGAAGGGCTATGACCAGATACACATCCCTTTCCCCCATCCTGTGAGTGCCTGTGCTACTGGGAGAAGCTGGGAAGGGCTTTGCATCTCTCGTCATGGCACAGCATTTGGGAGTTCATTTTTCTTCTCTATTTCTGTGTCCTTCTGCTAGCTGGCTGCAGTGGCTCTGGCTGTCCTCACTGAAGCTGACTGGGCAGACATCTTCCTGTCACGAGCCCAGAGAGAGCTTGGAACTGCTCACCCACCCTTTTCCTAAGGAGAAGCAAAGCTTTCCTAAGCAATAAAAATCCTTACCCTGCTTTCTTCCAGGACAGCCAGAAGTTGGTGTGGCAATGCATCTGCAACCCACTCAGACACAACAGGAGATGGGAAGAAACTGTCCCCATGTGCAAATCCATGGCCAAGAGTCTCCTGTAAAGGCAGGAATGCCCTGTGGCCCTGGTGGAGGGATGACTGGGCTGCAGTTGCCAGCCCAACCCTGCTCCCCACGCAGCGGGTCTGCGGAGCACGGCCAGGCAGGGAACAGGCACACACCCCCAGGCTCTGCCTTTCTGGATCCAGAAAGCAAATCCAGAGCCTGCCTAACAATACTGAATGGTACTAATTATTTTATGTTTCCTTCAAAGCTCGGCTCCAGGAGAGAATATTTTAGGATTTGTGCTGGTGTAACTAACCTTATCCTCCTGTGAACACAGCCCTCTTTTCTTCTGTGCTGTTAAGTATTTATAAAGAATGGAGACCGGTGGCAGAACGAAGCCACTGGCCTGTTGTGATTTCAGTGATTAAAGACAGTATCTTAAGCAACACTCAGAGTCAAGTCTTTCCTAAACTTACAATGACTGTCATTGCCCAGAGTCCATAGTGGGGGGTGTTATGCTGTGAAATGATGGTTTCCCAACCTCTTCCTTACTCCTGTCCCTCCACCTCAGTGAGGTTCACTGGGAATTTCCAGTCCTTTGCAGGCAGCTGGTATTTGCTGCAGCTCCATCGGAGGCTGTCCTGCTCTGGCATCCTTCTGGGGAGGCCCAGGTTCCAGACTGAGGGTCTGGGGAGGGATGTGCTGCATGTGGGAGCAGGCTTTGACCCCAGCATGGGAGTGTCCTTTGCAGCATTGGTGGGGATGGGTTCCTTGAGGGTTTTGGGTTGTGTTCCCATGGTGCCCCTGCTATCAGCTACCAGATGCCTCATGCCTGAAGACTGGATGTTGGCCAAGCAGCACCACAGCAGCTTGGAGCTATCAGCTAAAATGAAGCAAATACATAGGATTAACTAATTCTAGTTCCCTGTCCTTGGGGCAAAAAGCTGCCCAAACCTGAGGCATGACACCCAGAGAGCTAGATCCGGTGGGAAACTGGTCAGGAGCTGCCCCAGGTTTGCTCCTTGCCAAACCCCATGGCCTGCAGGATCAGAAAGGGTGGCCAGGTGGACAGCAGCTGTCCCCGAGCTGGGGGGCTGCCAAGGGCAGGAAGCCCTGTTACACCACCAAACCCTGGGAGGTTTGGAGACCCCCACACTGGGGGCAAAGACGTGGCAGTGGCGGGCATGTACAGAAGGGGGGAGCCTGTAGACAGCATCCTCAGCTGAAAGTACAAAAGAAAAAAATGAAAAACATGAGAGACGGGGTGAAAAAGGAGCAGCCGAGCCAGCCAGGAGTCGAACCTAGAATCTTCTGATCCGTAGTCAGACGCGTTATCCATTGCGCCACTGGCCCTGCTCGAAGAGCGGCTCCTGCCCCCGCGCACTTCAGCACAATTCTCTCGCGCCGCCTCAGCCAATAGCAGTGTCGGCGAGCCGGCCTGGCCCCGCCCCCTCCTGCCATAGCCAGCGCCCCGCCCTGGGCTCGCCAGCGCGCCCGCGGAGGTTTGTCCCGAGCGGGGCCCCGTCGCTCCGGCCCAGGGACGCGTCAGTCGGGCAGAGAGGGAGCGGCCGGGTCGGAGCGGAGCCGGCGGCCGGGGACAGCCCGAGGGGACGGATGGCGACAGCGGCAGCGGTGGGAACCACGGCAGCGGCGGCCTACGCCAGCCTGAAACTGTGAGTGACCCCTTGGGATGGGGGTGACGCGGTCTGGCACCTGCCGAAGAGGAGGGAAAGGGAAGGGAGGAGCCGCCGGTGGAGCGACGGTCACCCGTGCCCTGCTGTCCCCTGCCCTCCCCCGGCCCGTCCTCTGCCCTTCCTGCCCGTCTCGGCTCCCTCGCTCACCGGGGTGACCGCGAAGGGCTTGGCCTGAGGCGGCGGCTGCGTGCGGGAGGAGGACGAGGAGGGAGGACTTTGGCCGCGGACACGGGTCCCCTGTCGCCGTCCATCGCACAGCGCTGCGGGCGGGCGGCTCCCGGGCGGGCGGCTCCCGGGTCTGTTTCGCTGCCCTCCCTCCTGTCCAGGCGGTCGATGCCCGCGGGGCTTCCCTTGGCGTCAGGAGCTAGCGCTGCCTGCTGCTTGTGCAGGCTCCGTCTCTGGAACCATTCCAAACCCACCTGGCCGCGTTCCTGTGTCACCTGCTCTGGGTGACCCTGCCTTGGCAGGGGCGTTGGTCCGGGTGATGTCCGGAGATGCCTCCCAGCCCTGACAGTTCTGTGCCTCTGTCTCCGTGCTGCTGGGTGGCTGCTGTAGGGGCTCGGGCACTGCTGGAAGGCTGTGGGTGTGCAGCGCCGCTTGCTAGCAGAGGGTTCCCTAGGCGTGCTTGTCCATCGCTCTCTCGTGGCACAAATGGGCTTTTTTTTGTGCCGTGTGATGGTTTTGATGCCAGTCGATGACTGAACTTTGAGGGCTTTGAACTTTCGCAACTCTCCTGTGCAGTGCCGGCTGTGACTTTTCCAGATAAATTCTTCTAACTACCCAGTGTAATTTTATTATTAAAACAAATTTTTTTTAGGGGAGACTGTAAGCCTTTGAACATGTATGCCAGATGTTTGTTTGCTGCCTTTAATACAGCAGCAGAAGTTGCATAACCGAAAGCAGTGCAAAGTTAATGCTGCAAGAGGCATCTCCATTATAAACCCTCACACCGGTCCAAACTCCTGAGGGTATTGCTCTGAGCATGAGACTCTTCATGACTGTCTGAAGCCAAAAGTGAAGTGTCTTTTTGTGTCCTAAAGGCATTCCCAGGCTTTTGACCTCTAAACAGTAGCTGGAAACTCCATAATTGAGTTACTGATGCCATTTTCAGGCAGCAATATCTGAAAGTGACTCTTAAGCCTGATTTAACTGTACTTTATGCTCTGTTAAGTTTCCTTTGACAGTCATCTTTTGGATTCAGAGCAAACAGATCTTTTGGAGGTCTGTATAAACAGTTTGCCATAATGCTGTTACGTGTTTCAAAGTCACCAGGGTTTTTATTGTGTTGAGGTAGGTATGTGAGGATACACCGACCCTGGAGATAATTGAGTATTGCTGAAGAGTAACATCATCAGTGATGGCAGAAAGACTTTACTTGGCAGAAAGCTTTCTTTTTTTCTTCTTTTTTTATTTTCTCCTCTCGTCACCTTAGCAGTATTTGTCTTTCTTTATGCTGATCTTTTGATCTTTTTGGCTGCAGAGGAGCAAAGGCGAGTTGTGTGAGTAGCAGTTGTGTGACTTGTAGTGCACAGTTGTTCTTACTGAGAGTTTTTTCAAGTAAAAGCACTTTTCTGGATACAGGCTAGTAAAGAATTCTCTCATTCAAAGTTTAATCTTGGCTAAAAGTAAGCTTTGATCTTTTTGGAACAAGGCTGTCTCAGCTGTAGTTTAACATGAATTTTTTCATCAACATGAAAACAGAATTGTTTTGTGCTCTGAAAAATGAGCTTATTTTCTTTTCTTGTCATTACACCAAGTTGTGATAATGGCTGCAGCCTTTCTGCCAAGCATTTGAACATACAGGGCCATAACTTGGGTGATGAGTTGTAGCTATGATATTTTATGAAAAATCCTATTGTCAGGATTTTTCCCCTGAGAAGCTGAAGAGCCTCAAGAAAGAAATGTCAGCAATAATTATCTGCTGCTGTAGAATGCAACAGGTGCAACTACATTGGTCCATATAGATTGTTTCTACTTGATAACCAATCATGGTCTAGCTGTGTGGGATCTCTGAGCAGTCACAGGACTTTGTTATAGATTCTTTTTCTATTCTTGCTAGCCTTCTGATGGATCTTTTCTCTCTATCCTTTTTAGTATAGTTTTAGTATATAGTATTTCAATATAATATATATCATAATATAATAAACCAACCTTCTGAAAGGAGTCAAACATGGAGTCAAACATGGAGTCAAGATCCCTGTCTCTCCCACGTCCTCGTCCCTTGAGGTCCCACTCGGAGTTTCACAGCAACAATGAGTCAAACCTACGAGCTTGTCAAGGTCAAAGGAGAATGTTCTCATGAAAAATCCAGGCTAGATTTCAATTTGGGGGTTTAGTGGTGGCACTGTTTGGGTTTGGATTTTTAACTGATTACTCGCTCTCAAGATGATAAGGTCAGATTCTGCAGCTGTACCTTCTCTGGGTAGTCTGCTGGCCTTGTGTGGAGCTTCCCTGATTGCCATGCTCTGCAGGGCCCCGTTCCGTACATCCAGCCACAAGTTCTAGCTCTCAACAAACCCCTTGTATTCTCCACCTTAATCAAAAGCAGTGGTTCACGCCCTTTGTGCTTTGACCTGTGTCATCAGTCAAGTTCAGGTGGTAACAGTAAAAGTGCTGGTGTCTGGCATTTGTGCTGCTAATGGAACTTGTCGCGTGTCCCAGCTAGATGGTGACAGAGCCCCCTTTGAGCCCCGCTGAATCCCAGCTACCCTGGTGGCACAGCGTGGAAACAAAAGGGCAGCACCATGGGTCCTGGGGTGGAACTGGGGTGACTTTATTCGATGGCAAAACTCCCCCTCCCCAGTGTCCCAGGACCCCGAACTGAGGGCAGACCATAGTTATACACGGGGTGGAGGTCTCAGGAGAGGGTACAGTCTTTGACTGATAGGAGAACTGGGAGTGAAAAACAAGGCGGGGAATACGATGTGTAAATCAATAAAGGATTTCAAAGGAGAAAAACAACTCCAGTGAACTAATGGAGTTTGGGAAAATACAAAACTGACAGGGAAGTTTCTAGGGGGAAGGCAGGTTCAGGGAGAGATTGACATTTAATGAAAGAAGGAGTAAGGAAGGTTCTGGGGAAAGGGCAGGAGGCGTTAGCAGCTGGAAAGGAGAGAGGGTTTAAAGCTTGGAAGGGAGTAGCTGGGTAACAAACAACCAACACTTAACCAAATAACAATAAGGGAGCAAGTCTAGTTTCAAAAACATAAAATACAAAATGGGAAACCTGTGCCATCTAAAGGCAGGGAAAGGACAGCATAAGAAAATTACAAAATTACAAATCGAACAGTAAGCATATTAATAAAACAAAAACCACACGACTATAGAACTTACTGAGTTACACCAACAGTTATTGGGAAAACTATGAACCTGAAAACTGCTATCCATGGTTCTCACTGCTGTCATTGCTATATTTAATTAACTTCTTCTGGTAGCCTCAGGAATAAACTGTAAAATCCGAACAGCTATTGCAGGTATTGCATCCACAACTAGCAGTGAAGTTGCCAGTCCAGTTAATGTATAAAAATCTGATTGTTAAAGGTGTTTGCAGAATAGAGAAAATTCTGACTGTTGTTTTGGCTCAGCTAAAATCACTTTTTTTTCCTTTGTGCTTGGATGAAGATTTACCTTGCTGATAGCCTTCTCAGTATGATGTGGGTCCATGGCACCAGCTGTGTTTCAGATTTAACTTCTCCTGCCCATAGTTATGTTGCCTCACGTGCTTTGTGAAAGTACTTGTCAGTCTTTGGTAGCCACTGCACTTGAACACAGTGCCTTCCACTCGTGTGTGTGTTTGGGGGGAGGTCTAAAAGGGCATTTGGGTTTGAATAACACTTCCAGAAAGAACAGCTACAAATCCCTTTCTTCCTGCTCCACCTATGTAGCTGTCATGGTAAAGTTCAGGGATGTTGGTTGAGCAGGACATTAACTTACGCAGTGAATTATTTTCATCTGGAGTGAAACTGCACTGGAAATAGACATTATGTAGCTAGGCCTGTAATACATGCCTTTTCTGTTTTGTTTTAAAATGGTATTTCCATTAGTTTTCTAAATCCTGGGGTTTTTCCTCTCTGCAACAACCACTGCTGTATGGGAGATGTTCCAATTCCTTGAGCTGTTTCTGCTCAAGGAGTAATATTTATGGGAGACATATAATTAGCACACCTGCTCACCTAGAAAATCTGGAATCTCTGGAGTGCTGAAACCACCAGTGTGTTAGCTCTGTTACTTAACATACTGTTGGGACTCTGCATAAGCTAACATCTTGTAGCTCACTGCAGAGCAGTTTGCTGTGCTCAAGATCCTAAATGTATCTCTGTGCAGTACAGAGTGTGCTTCTGGGTTGCTTTATTACAGTATTCAGAGGCTGACATCAAAGAGTTTCCTGCATTAGAGCACTGTTAAGTATTTATGGTGAAATAATCAATTACTGAAGTAAGGATTTGGCTGTTGAGGCCTAGAAGGCTTAAGTGATATTGAGTGAAGTACTATCTTTAGTGGCCATTAGAGCATGCTGGGTCCTCTTTCATGCTGTATCTGAACACAGGAATATTCCTGTGTGTAAGATCAGCCTAATTAAAATGTAGGATGCAACTGTGCATGATCTGTATATTACATGGTTCTGCTTTATAATGTAACTAAGGAAGTGAAACTTCACAACAAATACACAAACAAAAGACATATTATCTCACAACTGTAAATGAGTCTGAATTTACACTTGATGTAAGCAAGCAGTGGTTTGTTCTTTTTTTTTTTTTCTTAATGTTTCTGTGATGTTAGGAATCAATACTTTTTCCCTGCAACTTTGAATTGTAGGAATGAAATCTACTGAGTTGCATTATCTCTTGCCTCAGTCTACACAGTTTCAGTTGCAGAAGATTATCAAAATAAATTTCAAGTCACCTTCAGTAATATTGGGAATGGGAATTTGGTTATTGCAATTCTTCAATACTTCTTCTCTTGAGTAATGTGAGTTATACTAAAAATGTAAAATGTTAGCATTTATCACTTCCTTTCTTCTTTAGCAATACCGAGAAATAGTTCATTATAATGGTGGTCAGTTTTCCTTTAATTAAAAAAAAAAAGGAAGTAGAATGACTCAAATTTTGTGAAGATTTGACATGCTGTTAAGTTCTAAGGGAAGCAAGATGGTGATGAAGCAAGGTGATGAGAGCTCTTGATGTGTTGTATGGTTCTAGACAGGAGTGACAATGTAGCTGAGGAGAAGGCAGGCTCCACTGTCAAATATGAAGTTTACACAAAAACAGAATGTGGCTGGGTGTATGAAAACCAGTTCTAAACATAACTACAGACACTATGGCTTCTGTAAAATACTGCTTTCCTGATTGTTATGTTTGAGAGAATACTGTCACTTTTATCTGTCCTTATTTCATTAAAAGAATAGGATGAATCTGCAATTTCTAGTTGTGAATGATCCTTTCTTCACCATTTACTATCTCCCTGTCAGATGATTAAAACTAGCATGTGTGCTATCTGACTAAACTTGTGATAGACATACAGGCTTGCTGGTGAGTACAGTTTGGAGAGGAACCTATTGCATGCAGTGTTCATCAGCTTCCTTTCTGACAGACAAGTGAGAGGCAATCATCTTGACTCTAGCAATCTTATGATAGAAAAGTTCATTTAAATTTGAATGAGACTACTAGCTAGTTCTGGTAGTTGGTGAAGTCATAAATCACCACTTGGGCTGGAACTGCTTGGAGTCTTGGCCTCTTCCTCAACTATATTTTAGGAAATGTTGAACTTCTTGCACAAATGAAGCAAGGACTAAGTGAATCATCTTTCTGTTGAAGATTTTGTATAGCACTAATTATCCCACTTCTTCTGAAGCACAAATTCAATATCTTGCAGGGCCTTCGGCTTTCCAGTTTGTGTTGCACAGCTTTATTTAAGGCAGTTTTTAAAGGTGATCCCAAGAGTGTAGTATTTGTTCAAGTTCTGTCAACTCTGTAGACTGGTAACTTCATTTCCTCTTACCCCTGATTCCCCTCTCACTCAAGAGTCAACATTTCTGTTTCAGACTGCTGCAAGCTGCTGAAGCCTTTTTGGTCCATTGAGCTGAAACCAGGGATGACTTGCCTTACATTCTCCATGTCACTTTTGTCACCAAATTTGGTCCTGGAGAGAACCATGGGAAGGAGGACTGAATAAATGTGGAACACAAATTTCTAGTTTTGCTTAAACTATAGACATCGTGTAAAAGGAAATGAAGATGATAAAATTGTTAAAAGCAATGGTAGTGGCAGGAAATAATGTGGTCTAGGATTTGAGAGAGAGAAATGCTGGGATGTGATAAAGTGAGGCATATGACACACATTGAGAGACCAGCATCATTTGTAGTGGCAGCCCTAATTCTCTCTGTTTTCTTTTCAGTTTGGGGATATTGAGATAAAAGACTTCTTGTTCTTCAGGGAGAAATTGTTGTTCTTGCATGTGATAAAGAAAGCATTTGTTATATGACAATTATTTGAGATTTTGATTCTTCTCAGTTGGTTAAAAACAGGCTTTATCCAATATGCATGTGAATATATGTTCTGAGACTGTAATAGTGTAATGGCCATGTTGCAGTTTATAATGTAAGGAGCAGCTTTTAAAAATATTATCATGGATGGAAATGCTTTTTGTGCTCTGTACAGTCACGTGTTGTGTTCTTCATACAGAGTATTCAAAAACTGAAACTGTAGTTCTCAACACTTTGTTTACAACCTGATAAGTTAATGTATTTTTTCAACTTGTTTTGCTTGAGATGCTCAGATGAGTAAGAGTCCATAAGCATCTGTGTTAATGGCACAACAGGTCCAATATTAAACTTCATAGAGTCTCTTCCCAGTTGTTATAGCTGGAATATTGTGTGTCAACTGACATCCCAGGGAAAGATGAGCATTCAACTAAACCAATAAGCTGCTGCTTTCTCTTGCGGAAAAAACGTGTCCTCCTGCCAGTTAGCAATAGGTTTCTGACTGCATCTTAAATAGTGTCTCCTCTTTTCTTTTTAGATTCTTTAACAGAGTTAGAGTTTGTAGGTGGCTTTAAGCTTGTCTTGCCCCTGTTCTGTCTGTGTAAGCTTGCTTGCTTTTTGCCATAAAGACAGCTCCCATTATTGCTGTGAAACTCCCCTAAAGAGCTGGGGGTGCATATGTGCACTTCATGAAAAACAGAAGCAATGTAGATGTTTTAAGGCTTCAGTGTTCAGTGAACTGCATGTTTATATTTCTTACTCTGATGTTTTTATTTTCAAAGATTAGGCATTTAATATGTGTACATGAAAGATTTAAGGATGCTGATTTACAAAGGAAATACTGTAGATGTGTTTCCCATTTTAGGACCCATAGACTATAATGAATGTAAATTATCTAATGAACACTTAACTATTAATTGCTTTACAGTTGGTTGTATTATGTTGTTTGGTGGATTTTTTCAGTTCAGTATTTGCTCTCCTCACAGCTACAAGATTGTTGTTATTAGCAGCCTGTTCTAACTAGCATCACGCTGCTCTGTTGTGGCCCTCCAAGGGCTGCAGGTGGATCTGTGCTCTGCCATGGACCTCCATGGGCTGCAGAGGGACAGCTTTGGCCTTCACCAGGGGCTGCAGGGGAATCTCTGCTCCAGCTCCTGGAGCACTTTCTGCCCCTCATTCTGCACTCACCTTGGTGTCTGCAGGATTGTTTCTGTCACGTGTTCTCTCTCCTGCTGCAGTTGGTGTTGTGCTGAGCATTTTCCCCTTCTCAAACATGTTATCCCAGAGGTGCTGCCACTGTCACTGATGGGTTGACGTTGGCCAGCGGTGGGTCTGTCTTGGAGCTGGCTGGCATTGGCTTTGTCAGACACAAGAAGCTTCCAGCAGCTTCTCACAGGAGCCAGTTCTCTAGTGGCCCCCCTCACCCCGCTACCAAAACCTGGCCATCAGACTGCTCTGATCTAAATTAGGATTCTAATTCAGCTTTCTGAAGGATTAGAAAAGAAAAAGATGCGTAGAAATGCTAGATCTATTTAGGGAGAAGGAGCCTAAAAATACCTACCCTCTTACCAGAACAAGAATTTTAAAAAACTCTGACCCCATGTCTTGTCAAGCCATAAACTAAGAAAAATCACTGTAAGAGTCAAGAACAATAGTTTAAGAGTATTTGGGGTGTTTTGTTTGTTTCCTGAGCATTTCCTGTGTACAGCTACAAGCCACTTCTGCATAACCCTGCTATCAGTGCACGGTATAACGTGCCTGGCTTCTTGGAAATACCGATGGGAGTGTTTTTAAGGAACACTTCTAAAAACTGTTCATGACTAGCATTGGGTTTTGTGCTGGTTTTGAGGGGCAGGAAGGGAAGGATGTGTGAACAGGAAGTTGATGTGTGACTTGTCTGTCTGGTGCAAGGATATGTGTTAATGCAGGTCTATGTGTGTTACGTAGACCTGGCTGAGTCATCTGGGAAATGGTCATGTTGTGACCCCTGCTTCAATAAATTAGTGTGCCACTTGAACTTTTCCATTTCTTCTGTGTTCTTTCCAGTGGGTTCTTGCAATACTTACAACACTAACGTGAAACGGGTGTGTTTATAATTTCGTACATTACATTTATGTTTATTAGACTTGCATTAGGGATGTGGCCTGATCTGTTAGGAAGTTTTTGGTTTCAAAACTTCTGATTTTGTGTTGGGTTTTGGCTTAGCAGATGTGGTTCAAGCTTACAGGAATTAGAGTGGACCACTACGTACACAAATTTACTTTCATGTCTTTACCTTATGGTAATAAAAAAGGATTGTTAAGTAGGCCATGAATTTTGCAATAACTGATGAGCTGGACTTGCTTTTTTTTTTTGTATTTTGCTTTTTTTGCACACTGCCAGCATCAGTGGCTGTTGAGAAGCAGTCCAGTGAGAATTTTGTTATTTTGCAGCTGAAATAAGGTGTAAAATTGATTGCTCTGTCTTCAGGTGGTGAAGAATAAACAAACCCAAAGTAAGTTTTGCTAAACTAATTACTTTTTCCTCTTTATTCCCTTAAAGGCATATAACACCAGAGAAGTTCTATGTGGAAGCCTGTGATGATGGAGCAGATGATGTGCTTGCTATTGACAGAGTCTCTACAGAAGTCACTCTTACAGGTGACTCTCCTCACAGTATTTCTCAATACAGTCTTCTCTGTCCTTTTTGTCTGTTTTGCTCTAGGAGTCCAAGAAGATCTTCAGAACACTACTGAGATGTTTTTTTAATCTTTAACAAATATAAAAACATAATTGTCTTTATTTTTAGTTACTGTTTAAAACAATGCTTTGTGTTGTGTTTCAAATGCCTTTTGGCTGTGGGTTACCAGAGTGATAGTGCTTGCCTGTTCTTTGGTAAGGCTGTCCATCACAACAGGGGAAGCTGACTCATCCAGGCTAGTTGGGGTTGGTGCTAGAAGTTCAAGATCAAACAGGGAAAGGATTGAACACTGGGGTTCTTCAGCTTTTGCAAATTATCCCAGTGCTGTCTTTTATATAAAACTGAAACCTGATTTTTCATAAAGCCTCCAGAAATAGCAACAGTAAAAAACCCTTTACTGTAAATTTTCATTCTGTCTTGCAAATCCAGATTCAGATGTCAGTTGGAAGAGTCTTAAGCCTGTTGAAGTCTTGAAAATTTTAGTTACATTTTGTAAAGAGTACAAAACAAAGAACTTTTGATTAAATAACAGTAAAATGAAGGCACTGGGAGACTTCCCTTTTGATACTTCAGTAATTTGGTAGCACAGTATTACTGATCTCCAAGCAGACAGAAATCTACAGTAATAGTAATATAAAAGCAGTCATTCTCTCTCTTTTCTTAGGCTTCCTGTATACTTCATGTAAGAGCAGTGTGCCCATCCCACTGATACTTTCGGTATCATAGTGTATTCATTCCAATTTCTCCTTCAAAACTGTCCCTTTGAAACTGTCAAGATAGTTATCCCAAGTCTTTTGTCAGTCTACATCTCTCTCACTGCTGTTCTTTTATCAGATGAACCTGCAAGGTGTTTAAAGCAAAAGAAGACTCAAGGGTTACCTTTCTCAGTTTCCTGAATTCTGGGAAAATGCTTCATCCTGCAGGATGACTTGAGTTTCTTTAGATTTCTCTAAAATCCCTCCTGTTGTTTTAGAAATGTAGATAGATTAAACTTAGACATGCTGTCTTCTAATTGATATTTGGTTACTTTTTGGATCTCTCGGTGTGTTGTTTGGAGTACTGTGTCCCTTGCCACATGTGTGCTGCTGTTGGTAGTTTTGCAGAGACACCTTAGGTCTTCTGAGACAGAAATAGACTAAGGCTCAGAAGATGCAAACAGACCTGGGAGGGACAAGCATTTGTGGTTTGGTTATCCTTTATGTCTTGATGGCTTCAAAACAAAGCTTCTGGAAGCTGGCAGGACAATACATTATTGAGGAGTCTACTTGCTATACTATCATGAAAATAAGCTTGAATTTATTTAATTGAATGACTACTTTGATGAAACATGAGCAATTGGTTAGAAAGTGGGTTGGAATCCCAGATCCTCCTCCCAAAGCTCCATCAGGCTTTGAAATTCTGATGCTTTGTTTCTTATACTTAAATATACTTATATTTATATACTTATAAATATGTTTAAGTATAAGAAACAAAGCATCAGAATTTAAGTATAAGAAACAAAGCATCAGAATACTTATAAATATACTTATGCTGCTGTAGCAAAGCTTGATTTGACCAGGAAGGCTGGAGAAGCCTAGTTCTAATTGTGTTCCAATACAGTCATGAAAGAAGCAGTCTGAAATTCTGATGTTCTTTTCTTCTCCTTTTCAGTTAAAAAAGATGTTCCCCCTTCAGCTGTTACAAGGCCTATATTTGGTATTTTGGGAACAATCCGATTGGTGGCAGGTAAGGAGAACAGAACTCTGCTCTTTAAAAATACTTAGACGAAATAGATTGCTGAAGAAGCTTTAAATGCAAAAATAGTATTTGCAAGTATCTGAGGCTGCACTTTCATCAGTATGATAGGCTTTCCTTGTGGCTTCTAGAGGATGGAGGCATCCAAATCTACTTTATCATGTGTGTGTGTAACTCTTAAACCAGGAGGTACTCTAAAGGTAAGGTTAAGTGGTAGTTGTTTGAGTTATAAGGAATGCATTTCAAATGAGTGCAAAGAACCTCATCTACTTATTCTTTGTAACTATTTTAATGTGAGCTGCAGGATTTGATGCAACAGTTAAGTGTTGGGTTGTGAAGCTTGATCAATAATCATGGTACACAAATAGCTGAGAGTGACTGGAGGATAGACAAGTAGATGCAGCTGTTCAAGTAATGGTTGTGTTGCAAGTGCCCTACAAATATGAAGAAAATCCAACATGAAAAAGAAAAGGGCAGACTGGAACAATTCTAAGTTTAGAGAGTTTTAGGATAATGTAAGAATAAGTTGTCCAGTTTTTCTGAGTGTCTCAGTGGTCAGGTCTAAGCAACCAGTGTCATGAATATACCTGATACATAAAGTGTAAGCTTTTGTGAAAGTAAGCATTGCTGCTCCAACAGTCCCTTTTGTAGAATTTGTTAGAGTTTGAGACAGAAATACTCTGAAAAATTATGTAATAAGCAGCATACATACTGAATAAAATCTCCATATGTAGAAAGGATTAAAGATCACTCACTGCAGTATTCCCAACTGAGGCAAAGGGTCATTGTGTTGAATGCAGTGACTTCTACAGGACCTTAAAACTGCTGAACTCTCTATGCCCGTATTCTAAGAATTGTGGGTCTTGCAGAGTAAGAGCAATGTAATGGATACACGTGTCTTAGGGACTTGAGGAGTGCTGACTGTTTTAAAACTGAACTGCCCCAAAGGGGAATTGTCACCACTTAAGAGGCTTAGTAATGACTACATCTGCCTGAATATTAAATAAAATATAGAATATGTTAAATCTCTTAAAAGCTTGGGGTTTTTTCATTCTGTCCCCCAGAGCTTTGCACTGAGTGTTAGCATACAGCTGCCACGGTAAAGCTATTATCAGTTAAATTAAGTGTTTAGTTAAGTGTTGTTAGGCAGTTCACTGCTGTTAACTGTAAAACTGGCCCTGTGTCTACCAATGCAGCATCGTCAACAAATAGAAATATTCTTTGCCTATTGCAGTATGAAGAGTAAACTTCTTCTTCAAAAACAAGATGACACTAAAATACACTATGCTTAGAAATATGGTTGTGTTGTGTTCATCAGCAAGTGTAAATTAATTGCTCTGAGTGAACTGTCCATGATTGTGGGCTGAGTTTTTTGCTTTGTTACTCATGCAACCAGGGAAACAGCACACTTGCTGTCTTAAATAGGTAAAAGAACCTCAAATCTTTGTACCATTTTGAATCTGTTAGGAGGAATAATTTTTCATGATAAATTGAATAGTCTTTTTGGCTTTTGAAGCATATTTCCTTTCATGTATTTCGGACTTACTCTGTGCTTTTCAAACCACATTCAAGAGCATTGGCCTCTTTCTGAGTTTGCAAACCTGAAGATTTTCAGACTGTCACTGATCAGAAGTAAGAGTAGGTGACACTTTGTTGTCTACTTTTTTTTAAAAGTTCCTTAAACTTAGTGAGCAGCTCAAGATCTCTGAGCATAGAGAAGTGGGTAGCTTAGAAAGTACATTTTGCTTTTGCTCCGGCCCTCTGTGTTTTGCTACACTTAAGAACACAAAGTCCTGTTGGTTTCAGTTTTCTGATATGGGTATAGGCTGCTTTTCTTAATACATGCAGTTTTTTGTTGTTTTTTGTTTTTTGGGTTTTTTTTAACTTTGTTCTTTGATTTACAGGCACATATCTTATTGTAATAACAAAAAAGAAAAAAGTAGGTGAGATTTTCAGTCATGCAATCTGGAAAGCAACAGACTTTGACATCCTCTCCTACAAAAAGACCATGCTGCACTTAACTGATATTCAGGTAGGTACATTGATAGGGGAGTGTGGAGGAATGTTACTGTATGTTAATGCTCATTGTCCCAGGACCTAGTTTGAGGAAGCTATGAATTTTTTTTTTAAGAAGCTCTTTGAACAATACCTCTTTTCTGATTAGTTCACATTACTAGAATGGCTGTAGTATTTGTGTATAGATGTATGTAAAATCAAGGTGATAAAATATATATAAAATTCAAGATGATAAAGTCACATGGTGAAACTTAGAATATCATCTGCAGTTTATGGATGTGCATTTTTGCTTCTATTAAGATAGGCTTAACAGAAGCATTAGGAAAGGGTATACTTTCTCAGAGGTTTACTCTTCTGACAGCCCCTACAATAAACTGTATAGCTGTCACCTTATGTGTCTTGCTTTCTTTATGGAATTGTTTAGTTACATAGTTACTCAGCAGGGAAGAATTGACTTTTACTTTTTTGAGGGAGGGATAGGTGGAAGATTTTTTTTTTAAACAGATGTGTAGTGGATTGATAAAGAGCAGGTCAGGATATCTAACCAATGGGACTGGAAGGGAATTTGATGCTTTTTCAGGAAAGGAATGAGGTTGAACCAGAACATAGATTATAACTTTTATTTTGTCTTACTATCTTGTTTTTTGGGATTTTTTTGACTGAATGGTTTTCAGGGAAACTAACAGCTTCCCTTTTGCTTGGAAGTTGTTAGAATTCGTTTAATATCAGTAGCTATTTGCCTCACAGGAATACTGTTCTCTGCTCTCCACTGTTGTTGCAGAATTTGGTTGCAGTGTGCTAGCTGCAAGTTACCAGTGAACTGGTATCAGAATTGCACTCTCATGCTTTCCTTCTTGTGTGGTAATCTCTGGATGATGTCATGTATTGCTAGAGCACTAGCAAAATTCATCTCATCACTTCAAAAAGTAGTGGTAGCTTACAAGAGCAAAATATTTTGATAGCAGTATATGACAGCTCTTCTGTTCTTTCCTCATCTCAACAGTTGCAGGACAATAAAGTATTTTTATCAATGCTTAACCATGTCTTGAGCGTGGACGGGTTTTACTTCTCAACAACCTATGACCTAACACACACCCTGCAGCGGCTGGCCAACACAAGTCCAGAGTTCCAGGAGATGAGCCTTCTAGAGAGGGTAAGGATTTGAGTTTGTTTCGTGTCTGTGTCTTGCAAATTGTCAGTCAGTTTGATGCAGATGATGTTTAAATGATGCTGGTGTTTTATCCAAGCTGTTAGGGGTTGTGTCTGAACACACTGGTCCGTGCAAGTCTCGTAGCTTGTAAGCAGTACGATGTTCTAGGGGTCTGTTCTGATCTCATGTCACACGTCCAGATCAGCAGTTGGAAGTACTTCCTAAAGTGTACTTTAAATGGATTTTGAAAAATCCAAAATAAATTAAATTTTGCCTCTAATACTGAACACTTCTAATTACAAGAGGAAGGAGCTAAACAGAAGAATTGAGAGAAAGCAAGTAATTCCTTTGACATGGAGTGGGGGGAAGGAAACCAAAGTGGAATAAGTTGTACTTGTGTTCATATTCTTTTCCAGGATAACTTGGAATAGATCTGCAGGTTTTATGGCTGTCAAGTCTTGGAATGTTGTATTCTTTCTAAAATATTCCAATTCTTTGTGTGAAGCATGAATTTAGTATGCTGCTTTTGTCTTAAAGGCAACAGCCAAATACAGTTTGAGCTCAAAGTTCTCTTGTGTCTGTTTTGATGGGTTTTTGGTTTGGTTTTTTAGTATTGGAAAAACTTTACATTTGGGGATTGTTTAGCATCATCAAATGCTGCTTGGGCATTGCTCTTGCCAGAGAGAGCAAGGACACAAAAGGATCAGTTTGTCTTAAAATTGTGCCACTTCATAAGGTTGTTGGAAAGACAAAGTACAGTAAAAAACTATCAGTTTCAAGTAAATTCAGATTTCGGATGGTCAGATTTATTGCAGTGTAATTGCATACGCCTATGGCTGCGGTATAATGGCTTACCAAAAGGATGGTGGCAGTTTTGAACATCTCCAGTTTGCTTCTGCAAGAGAAGTCTGGTCTGTGTTTGGAGTGTGGGTGTTTTTGTTTGGTGTTGTGTTTGTTGTTGGTTTTTTTTTTAACAGTACTGGTAGAAGGAAACAACCCCAGCATAAGGGCACCAATGCATTATGTTTTGCAGCTGAGTTGTTAACATTTAGAAGTGTCAGGCAAAACCCTTAAGAGTAGTTAAAAGACTAGCTCTCTCCAGTCTTTGTTTGGATTTCTAGTTGAGGATATGAAGGCTACTGATGAAAGAAGGGAACTTCATCTCTATTTGTACCTGTTCACGTAAACTTACATGACACATGGATGCTATGATACTGCCTTTATGTTGAATTAAACAGAACTGACATTCTCTAAAAACATGTTGGCTTTTTTCCTTGGTGCAGGCAGATCCACGGTTCGTATGGAATGGACACCTTCTGAGAGAATTTATTGCTCAACCAGAGGTAAACACTTAGTAATGATTCTGTTAATAGAGAACAAATATACTTTTGCTGTAAGTATGAAACATCTTTTTGTGATTCTGTCTCTTTCAGACAGCCAGAATCTAATATGACATAGTTAATCAGCATCTAGTTTAGTGCAGTGAGTCTTCTGCTTTCAAAGTTTCAACTTTGTCAATATCCTCAGTAGTACTTCTAGAAAGCTAATTTTTTGGAAGTGTCAGTATTTGAAGATACTGTGCTGAAGATAGCTGCTCATATAAACCAAAGGGGAAGTTACACTGCACAGTGTATGCTTCTCAAGCATTTTGAAGTTTAGCTACTTATTTATCTTTGGGTGTAGGCAAGGTCCAGTTCATCACTTTTTTCCCTAAGACTGTCTCACATCATTCTCTGTGAGTGCAGTTTAAATTCCATTTTGCTAGTGAACAGATCA
>VYZP01001716.1:38757-56134 GCA_013400635.1 Hypocryptadius cinnamomeus | reverse complement strand
ATATTACACAGATATTCTCCACTGTCGCCTGCAGTAAGATGATCCAATCTCAGCGAAAAGTCATTTTCGTTAACCTGGACTCGAGGCTGGTGAGAGTGAGAGGTGCCATTGAAGGAGGCCAGGACTGAGGTCACTGCATTTCTGTGTAGTGTCCAGACAACACTGAAACCGTCAGTGCTTGCAGGGTCAAGGCCGTGTTCACAAGGAATTACGGTGCTCTCTCCTTCCACCTTAGGCAGGTGGTCTGAAACAGACAAACAGCTCTCTGCACTTTTTTTTGGAAAATACTGTGAAGGTTATTTCAATATTTTGTGATTTTTTTCCTTAGGTTTGATACTACCATGAACAAATACAAAAACATATTTTACTACTTTGATATTGCATTCAAATATCACAGTATGTTTCTAGAAGCATCTGAAGATTTTAAAAACACACGTATCTTACATTAAAAAATCTAATTGGTATTGGCAATATTTATGAATATCCTTTTTTTAAAATTTGACTATTTTTCCTCTAATTGAGGGGCTCATTAATAGAAGTGATTCAGTCGAGTCTAGGTTATTGTGTAAAACAGCAGGAAATTCCACATGCTGGGAGCAGAGAGAAAATGGAACTGATCACATACCTGCACATCTGAAGCAAAAGGATAGAACACAACATAATTTAACTGAAAGAATAAAAAGACTGTATGTAGTTAGAAATAACTTTCAGTTATGGTGAACTTAAGTACTTTACTTGTCCATGTTGAACATTTAACAATTAATAAATAGCTTTAAAAAAACAGGAAAGGCAAGGAGAAGGCACGTAAGTGGAATTAACACCTAATATATAAAATACTAATACAAAACAAATTAACATCATAGCACAACTACGGATTTCACAACAGGGATTTGACAGCAGTGGTGGCTGGCAGTCAGCTGGAGAGGAAGATAATAGATTATTTTGACATGGTATAGCTACACTTGATTTCTGTGTGTGGGGGTTTAATGAACAAAGGTGTGGGGCCAAAAAATCATGAAGACAAAAAAACCAGAATTGTACCCCACACTGCTATTATAGAAACAAAAGGAGAGCAGTTTGTTTTCAAAATATTCTACTGAGGGGTTAGATGGATGCTGGGAAATACAAGTACGTGTGTAATGGAATGTACCTTTTTCTCTTGTGGATCAGGCATAGATAACAAGAGACACAGTGCACTTGGTAGCTACTATGATGCCATACTTGAAACCTTCCATATTGTAAGCTATTCCATGTAAATTTAAAACTGCACTCTTATTCTGGAGCTTACGCAGTAGGTTAGGAACTGAGAGTGTCTGGATACACTTTAGGGGGTAATCACGATGATGGAAGCGTCCATGCACACTGCACAAGAGAACTGCTCTTGCATTGCTCTTCCTTCAATTAAAAATATTTGCTAAGAAACAGGAGAGGTTGAAAACCACCAGTTATCTACTCGAACTGAATTTCCAATGAAATTCAGGAGGAAGACAAAGAAGAGTTGAAATTTCATAGTCCTGCTTTTCCTTAACTAAAACAATGAGCTGCTGCTCACTAAAATGCAAACTGTTTGCTGCTCTCCATTCCCACGCACCCCAGCACTCAGACTGGTACCTAAGGATGCATGTGAATAGAAGTACAATTAATTAAAGGATCAAACAGATCATACGCAGCTAGAGCAGCAGGCAAACTTTCACCTCCCTCACAGAACCATATATTCTCTAAGGTTTCCATGTATTTTTGTCCAATGGGCAGAATTCTTTTATTGATAGAGGATAAAGGTTTATTAGGCACCTCTTAAAATGTGAAACTCATACAGAAAAGATGTTAAGAGTAAAGGTAACTTACAGAAGGGTGAGATAGGCCCTCTCATTCCTACCTCTTGGAAGCAACTTGTAATGCTGCCTTGTAATGCTAACAAATGCATTTCAAAGAGAAAAGTATATCCTTTTGCACTGTCCCACATCCATGTTGCCCCACTGCAGAAAGACTGTCTTTAGTTTGACTCTGAAGCCAGCTGTGAAATTCAGTAACAATGCTGAAAGAGATTTCATTCCTACCTTGCATCTTCCATTCAGCAGCCCACACTTCATGATCCAAATGAATATGACAGTAGTAAGTATCTGTCACGTTTATAATGTCCTTGTCACTTCTAAGAGAATAGAGAACTCCATTCCTAGTTTCCTCCCGATCTGTCTCTTGGACGTATATACTGCCCTGTACCCAAGATATAGTTGGTGCTGGATAAGTGAGAAAAGCATAGCACTTCAGTCTCCTTTCTGTGTTTGTCTTTTGGTATTCCAGTGCATAAGAAGAAGGAGCTGTAGATAAAAAAACAATTTAAAAAATAAATCCTACTACATACAAAATGTTTTTTAACTTGAAGAGATTACTCTTTTGAAATACCATTGGGGAGAATGAATATAGCCGAGAACAAAACTTCATCTGTGTTTGATTTCAGAAGAAAGCACAGCTACTTACAAGGCCAAGATTTGTACTGTTCTGAGAAGCCACATTATGTGTACCACATAATTAGCCCTTAGAAATCAGGGTGCAGTAGGTTATGAAAACAAGTGCTGCACTAAAATTTTCCAATCCATGTTGCAATATTTCACCAGAGGGAAAAAACTACTGCATAACACCATCAGGCCCAAAAGGTGCTCTGCTGAGTTGGAGGATTTTGATTCCATGGGAAAAACAACACAAGGAAATCTATTGGTGCCATTTCATTTGCAGTGGTGTGATCCAAGGGCTTTTGATGCCTTACTGACCTTTTACGTGTAGCTGCACTTCCACTTCTGTTCGATATTGTGCTGTTCCCACGTAGCAGGTATAAGAGCCCTCATCAGTCATTGTCAGGTTACTAAGTTTCAAGGAGGCATCTCCACTAGGGATTTTCTCATGGAAAAGGTGTGTTCTGAGTCTGTAACGTAGATCTTGATCTTCCAGCTGATCCTTCTGCTGGTAGTAACTGTGCACATTTCTGTTCTCTTTGTTCCAGTGAATTACTTCATCATGCCCAGGTGGGAAATGACAAGGGAGGATGCAATCCTCGGAAAACAGCCCTGTTACTTCTTCCTGTTCCGTAAAACCTAAAGCCCATGAGTACAAATGAATAAGTTTAATCCAGTCTACAAGTATATTTCTGCACCTCTTTATCCCTGACAAAAAAATGCTCTTGCAGGTGTGCCAACATCTCTTTCATGACTTTTCTGTCACATGAGTCTCTTGGGACAGCAAGGGTGTCCATCCAGTTTAATCAGGATTATAACACAGAGCTCTGCTCTTTGAACTTCTAATCAGTTAACATAGGAATCCCAAGTAAGCACCTACATACTCAAATCAGCACACTGCCACCTTACCACCTGAGCTTCAAATGTGTTTCCACAGCTTGAATCACATATTTTCCACCTTAGACTTTAAAAGCCTTTTGAGCTGCAGCTTCATACATGTTCAAACATTCACAGTGCCATGCTGCAATGCCCCATGTTACCAACCACTCTCACACAGTGCCAAGCAGTTGTACCATCACAGGGAAAAAAAGACATGTCTCTGCAACTGATGGGAAGGACAGAACTTCTTGAGACAGCTTTGCCACCACAGACAGGATGAGGAAGCTCTCTCAGCCCCTTGAGATAATTTAAGGTGTGCATTCCACAAATTGACACAAGTGGTAGCATCTTATTTCTGTCAATATTTAAGTTAGGCCTTGCTAGCATACAAGAGCAATTTAAAATTAATCTTTTAAAAATCTGACTGCATTGACTTAGCATCATCACGTTGACTTCTTGGCCAGTGTCAGACAACCTGTTAGGCTGGTAGTGAGTGCCCAGGGGCAGCTGCCTTCTCAGACATTCTTATGCCATCTCTAGTTCATCTGGCAGAACAATCCAAATGACTTTTCCTTAGTCTTCTCAATACAAAGTCAGCCCATTTGATGCAAGTCATTTTCAGTCTGAACTGAAAAGCACTGCCTGCTGAGCCAGTGGGGCAAATATTGGCAGGTAACAGTCTGGGGACTCAGTGGCCACAGCCATCCATGAAGCCACCTGACAAGCAGTCTTTGGCTTCAGAAGTGTTTTACGTTACCCAAAATTGATTCTTTACCATTAATAAGCAGTGTTAGAATTCACTAACTCTTCTTAATAAAAATTAATGATCTCCTTTATTATTTTTCAGCTACAACCTACCCCAAAATGTAGCACTGATGTGAAATAAACAGATCATGACAGCTGGTATGTTCTGTCCTTTCATTTCGTCATTGGTTCGTAGATTCAGGTCAAACTGGCAAAATAAAAGCAGGGCAGAAAACCTGTTTAAATGCAGATAAAAGACATGTCCGTATATAATTTCCTTTCTACAGCTTGCTAAGAACTATAGGCCTTTGTATCATGTTTTTTGTTTGCAACAGACTTGGTCCAGATTTTTGACATTAAAGTCATTCATTATGTGATCCTATGCATTACATAATAGTGGAGCCCACCCATTACCTTGTAGCCCTTGCAGATTGATTCTTTATTTTTAATAAATAGAAGGTGTTTACTATCAGTGTTGTCGCAGGGCTAGAGAATATTAATCTTCCTCATTCCTGAACAGGACACCAAGGAAAACTGGTCAAGTCAAATTTGCAAAAGTATGTAAGATGTCCCTTGTCAAACCTGATTTTCTTTACTTTTTAAAATATTTTTCTGATTACTGAAACATTTGACTTTCTGGGGCAGGAAATTTGATTGCATTTGCAAATACTGCAGATATAGAGAATTTTTCACATTTTACACTTTCAAAAAGGTGTGCATGGAAATCTAGGGTAGGAATGCAAAGGAGAAGGAGACTCTCTCATCATATCTCCTGTTTTGTCAGGCAGCAACGAACTGGAACCTCACATGTGTAATAGAAAAATAATAACCTTACTGTAACTATTACCTGAGTAGAGGAAGAATGCAGTCTTATCCTAAAATACAGCATACTCCAGTGGAGAAATTACCTCATGAATCAAGTAACTTAAAAAAACTTTAATGGATTTTCCCTAGTCCTTTTTTTCTCCCCAAAAGGCAGCTATAGGTACCATTTCTAACTGGTTTAGCCAGGCTTGCTAGCCAGACCTTTTAGTATTATAGTATTACGAATAACTTTGACTGGTGTCTGAGACTGAGTACTATTTCTTTTGAAAAGGTAGCATGCTCGTTTTATGTATTCTCACTATTCTTTTAGGAGAAAAAAAAAACAGAAAGGAAAAAGAAAAAACCTCAAAAAAAAAAAAAAAAAAAACAACAACAAAAAAACCCCAAAAAAAACCCACAAAAAACCCCCAAAAAACAAAAAAAACCCCAAAAAAACCCAGAGGCACCAAAACATTAAATCTGAGGCAGAACTAGCTGCAATGGTAAAATAAACATTTGATATATAATTTTGTTCCATGTCAGCAACAATTGCCAGTATCTACCTTCTTTTCCCCTTGCATTGGCAAGTGGGGCACATCATGTTTTATTGGATTTTTTGCTTATTTACCTATCACTTCCAACTTGATCAACAAAATATACTGTGCTTGATGTTTGAATTTCAGAAACTGCAATCAGTGCTGTATTTCCCTTAGTGAGGGATCTGCCATGTTTAATTGATATGTCACCTCTCACTGGCAGTGATACTCTGAAAGTGACATGGTTCCAGTGGTACCTCTGTGATGCCTTTGGGAGCTGCATGGACAGTGCACACTGCCTCCCACCTTCTAGCTGTGCCCCATAACCCAGCTCCAAAATACAACAGCTACAACTACTTAGCTGAAAATTTTCATGTTCAGCACAAACCGTAGCTTTGGATCTTCCCATTAGAGAAAAATGTATGCCAGTCTCTAGAAAAATCTGAGGAGTGTAGGTTCTGGCCAGTCTTTTCAGCAAGTTCTGGGGTCTTACAGGAATAAAGTATGTGTGTGCTGAAAATTAGAGTCACACTGCAAAGTACTAAACAAACATGCAACAAACAAACAACACCTGTTTGTCACAGACATAAGTGGCACAACCAAGAAGTCATGCCCTAAGGCTTTGTAGTGAAATATCAATATGAAATAATGTATACAGACAGTGCACAAGTAGAATTAAGTTCACTGTAGTCATGTTAGTTACTGATGCTCTAGTTTTCAGGAGAATTATTTCATACAGAATCACCACAGGCTCAACTGCAAAGCAGCTCTCAGCCAGGGTTTCTGAGAAGCAAGGCAAGGTGCTAAAATGCATCTCCAAAGACATACTGAATAGCTCAAATAATGGTAAGAGGAAAGCTGCATTTGCTTTGGCCACTACAGGAGAAGAACACATGCTTTCTCTTTCTTCTGTTAATCAGTGACCAAACTGTATCCAAGTATTTCCTCTATTTTTGAGCTCTGCAGTCAAGCTGAAACCTGATCAGAGCACTCCTGCAGCAAACAGCCATCGGGATTGGTGGCTGCTCAGTGTACTTTGTGACCTCTTTGAGAGCAGATATGCATATTGAAATACCCTCCTTTCAAATAAAATTTATTTATTTCTTAGTACAAAGGATTCTGATTTATTCCTTTCCCATGCAACTTAACAACAATGCGTTTCAAGCATACACACACTTACCAGGACTGGGAAATACCAGAAGATTTTAATTTTTACCAACAAGCAAACAAGAAAAACAAACATGTAAAATTCTCAAAAAGACATGTTAATCACATACTGCTAAAATCTCCTGCCACAATGCTACCAGCTTTCTAGAATTTCCTCACTGAATCTTCAGAGAATTTCCCACAGTAAAACAAAGAAGGTATTCTCTGCCTCCCCACAATGAAACCCTTACAACTTAAATGCTAACTCCATTCTTCAGTTGTTGAGAAATACTCCGAATGGAAGAAAACTCCCACAATCTCTCTCCCTGTTGATCTTTGCCTCTCTCCAGCTGCACTCTGACCCACCCATATGGCTCAGGGCTCCAGTAGCTAACATGCAAGTCCCTTTAAGGGAACTAGCTGTTTTTACAGTGAGATCTACGATTCGACACATGCGAAGATTTCACACCTTTTATGTTCCCATCTTCGGGCTTATAAAACTTTTTCTCTTAACCATTTCTTTTGCCTGGCAACGCCAAAGTTCCTGCCAGCTGTAACAGAGGAAATGAGTGAGCAGCAAGAGGCTTTCAGCAGTCACGATGCTGCTGGTAACGCGCCCGGGGAGGCAGCGACAGCACCAATTCCCTTACGGGGCAGAGCGCAGGAACGTGGCACCGGGAGAGAGGCCAGAGCCCTGAGGGCTCTGGAGAAAAAGAATGTAAGGAAAAAGTAATCATGACACTCTTCTCAAAAAGCTGGTCACGTGAAACAACATGTAGGTGCCTAGGGCTGCCTGCAGGGTTAGGTAATTGTTTTCTAACAATATTTTAACAGTGACTTATTCTCTCTGGACAATTCAAGACTTGTCTGCGCCATCTGGTTTCCAGCAGAACAAAACGACTCAAGTATTTTCGGGAAGAGGGCTTACTAAAAACCCCAAACAAAATGATGGAAGAAGTGGCAAGAAGGGGTGCGTCCCCTCAAAGACTTTAGCTAGTGCTAGGAGGTGTGTCTTGCATTCACAGAGTCATTTCGGTTGGAAAAGACCTCTGAGATCATCGAGTCCAATCTCTGACTGATGAACTTCTTAACTGGATCATGGCATTAAGTGACACGTCCAGTCATTTCCCGAACATTTTCAGGGATAGTGACGTACCTGGGCAGCTCACTGCAATGCTTGAAAACCCCTTCAGTGGGGAAATTCCTCCCAATACCAAATCTAAACATCCCCTAGCACAGCTTGAGGGTAAATCATCTTGTCCTGTTACTAGTTAACTGGGAGAACAGACCGATTCCCACCTGGCTACAACTTCCTTTCAGGAAGTTGTTAAGAGTGGTAAGGTCTTACCTGAGCGGCTCCTCATGGAAACTGCACTTCACACCCTTCACCAGCTCCGTCGCCCTTCTCTGGACACTCTCCAGCACCTCAAAGTCTGTCTGGTAGTGAGGTGTCCAGAGCAGGACACAGCACTCGAGGCGCTTCACCAGCGCCAAGCACATTCCCGAGAGGCGGAGCTTTCCCACCCACTGCCTTCCCCACCCCGCCCCAGGGCACGTCCAGCCGGCACCCGCGGCTAATGTTACAGCTCTTGGCTGTCCAGACTCACTTTTCCGCACCTCCGGCTGCAGAGCACCGCACCTCAGCCCGTGAGCTACCACCGCTGCCCGCTCCGCACCCGCCTGGAGCGAGGCGCTCCAAAGTTTGTCTTCGGGAAGGGAGAAAAGTTTAAAAGTCAAGTAGCTCCCGTCAAGCGCCTCAAGAGCTGAAAGGTGAAAACTCTGCTCCGTGCGGGTTGGCTGTGGGGTCTCGCCGCACCGCCCCGAGCGCTCAGCGGCGGTGCGGGCCCGCCCCTGTCGCTGTGGTTACGAGTCAAGATGGCGGAAGAGGGCGCTCCGGGCCGGCGCGGGGAGCGGGAGCTGAGCGAGGGGGCGCCGGCGGAGCGCGGCCCCGGCGCGGCTTTTCACATGTTCGTGCTCATGGAGGACCTGCTGGACAAGCTGAAACTGCTGAGCTACGAGGAAGAGGCGCTGCGGCGCCACAACATGCGGCCTCTATCCAGGTGCTTCTGACCCGCGCCTCCTCCGCGGCCGGAGGGCACTGGCGTGGCCGCGGGCGGGGGGCGGCGGGAGGGAATCCCTCCGGGCCGTCAGAGCCTAGCGAAGGGCCTGCACGGCAGGATGCCTGGGAAAGCCAGCCAGCAGCAAAGCTTCCCGTGTGAGCGGGAAGCTTTCAGAACGCGAGGCCCCGCGAAAGGCTGAGATGCGATAAGTAAATAGCCCCTTGACCTTCCCTGCCCCCGGCAAGTACTGGGTATCTGTATGCCCGGGTACCTGTGCAAAAAGTAATTCTACCTAAATTCTACCTCTTCCGCAGAAAATAGCTCTGCCTAAATTCCAAGTTGTTCAAAATAACTCTATCTTGAATTCAGGATAGCTATTCATGGCGTGTGTATATTTTTTACCCTTTAACCCTTTACAAAGAGGGTCTTGGACCCGATTTTGGTAAGGCTGGGGTTTCGTATCCAGTACATACTTGTTTCATATGTAATTTTTTTATGTCTTTTAAATTATGCTGGAGCCAGGAAGCCTGGGAAACAGGGCCAGTGTGCTCCCAATATCCAAATGCCCAAATAACTTTTAAACCGATCCATCACTTTCAGCCAGGCTCCACTGCAGGGTGTCACAGAATTAAGCTTATAAGCAACAGTTTGGTAAGGGGGTCCAAGTTACCCCCTTTTTGGGAAGGAGGCTCAAGTATGAGCACAGTGGCTGTAAATTAGTTCTAGCCTGCTGTTGAACCATTGGAATGTTTGGAGCTGGACAGCAGACCTGTGTGTACCTTAGTGAGTAGCTGTGTTGGTAAAGGGAAGCATTTCCAGAAGCTCCCAGTATCCAGCGTGCATGTAATTTATACTTTGGGGGGTGGTCTGGTTTTATGGACTGAATTCTTGTTAGGACCACATATTTGAATTTGGTGTGTTCCAAGTCATACCCAGTTGTCATTGCTCTCCAAAGCAACCCAAAGCACAGTAGGTAAGAACTGTGGAAGGATCCCTTCAAAACATGCTCCTGATCTGAGCTGAATTTGCAGATGTAGGAACACCATCCTCCTGCATTTCTTGAGGAAAGTGTGAAGGGGAGGTGATTTGGAGAACTTGGCAGCCAAGTCTGGTGTTGACTAATAACTTACTCAAAGCTGGAAATAAGCAAGCTGGGTGTAGAAACTTGGTCTGCTGTGGTTATGTGTGAAACTAGGTGTCCCGATTTGTTCATTGAGAAAACTGGGTACAGAAACTGCTCTGTAGCCTGTGCTCACCTATAATGTTGTAAGAGCTCCAGAAACTCACAAGATGTACCATTTGCCCCCTTTTTAAACAGGCACTACTTTGCACTGCCCACCAATCCCGGTGAGCAGTTCTTCATGTTCTGCACGCTTGCCGCTTGGCTGATCAGCAAAGCGGGACATCCCTTCGAGCAGCCGCAGGAGTACGATGACCCCAATGCAGTGATTTCAAACGTGCTCTCAGAGCTGCGGTCCTTTGTGAGTGTCACACAGGCTCTCTTCCCAAGTGTGTTGCAAACGCCTGCACTCCCTTCAGAAATAACAGCAGTCACACACTGTTCTCCTGCTGGGTCTGGTCCCAAGGACTGGACAGACTTTTCCTAGCTGTCAGTTTGTACTATGTTACTTGGTTAATTGGAAGTTTACATAGGCTGTACCTACTTGCTATTTTTTTTAGCACTACAAAAATGGTGTTATAAATGATTCCTGTTAGTTTTGTTCTGCAGTCTGTAACATGGATTAAACCAGGCTTACCTTTTGTAGTGCCACGTATGTTGCGCATTTATAGCAGCATAATTTTCAGAGATTTCATCTGGAAGGTTTACACAGTTTGAGATCCTGCTCCGGCCAAAGTCAATGACTTAATTTGTAGTGTAGGAAGTGGTTTAGACTAGTGGACCAGTGTTTGTGTTTTCTTCTTCTTTTTTTTTTTTTTTTCCCCTGTTAAGGAGTAAAAGGTTGTACAAACTGCCAGGAGCTACTGAGATTTTTTGTTAATTAAAAAAAAAGGAAGATAAAAAGCCAGACTCCAAAGGTCAGGAGACTATGTCAACTGACAAGAAGTATGATCTTATGGAAGATTATGCTCTGGTGCAGCTGTGAATGATGTTAAGGACACTGTTCTCTAAAGGAGTTAAACTCTATCAAACTACTGTGTTTATTCTGCATAACAGCAATAAATTAAAATATTTTATAAGTAAAATCTGGAGCAAACAGGACACTGTTGAAAAGTTGGTAGTTAAGTCTCAATACTTGAGTTTCTCTGTAGCTGTTCTTACCTTGCCTTGTCACTTGTGTGCTTGACCATCCAGAGATCCCTTGTGGCTTCTGCCTCTTCTGCTACCTGGGAGTATGCTCTTACCATATGCTTAAAGATTTCTGCACTGCCTCTGTTCCTTGGCTTTGTCTGCTTTTCCTTCTGTTGCCTCACTGGAGCTGCATAGGAGAAGAATGTAAATTATCATTAATAAAATCTCATACACAAGAGACACTTTGGTTTCAGTGTACAAAACTTATCTCCCTTTGAGGAAATTTGGGTTGTGAGGCCATTAGTAAACAGCCTGTCTCTTTATTTTAGGGAAGGCCTGTGGATTTTCCTCCCTCAAAATTAAAGACAGGCTGCGGAGAGCAAGTGTGCTATGTTCTTGATTGTTTAGCTGAAGAAGCCTTGAAACACAGTGGGTTTAGCTGGAAAAGGTACAGTACACTTCTAAGCATCCTCCCTTATGCATTGTTTTCCAGCAAACAGATGTACATTGTAGTGGTAGGATAAAACATAGGAATGACTAAAAACATTTTACTTGTTGTGTCATGAGATGGAAAATTCAACTAGGCTTGAAGCAGGGTGACCAGTTAATTCCTAATGCAATTTCACACAACTGGCTTGTTGCCAGCAAGGCTAAGTTTGGACCATTATAGACTTAGTTAATTAAGGTTTAACTGATGACTTTTTTGTTGTTGTTGTTATTTCATACACATAACTCCTTGTTAATCTGATATTTAAGTTGAAACATGTAATGTCCTTTTAGGTTCTGTCAATCAGTAGTAAATTCCTGGAGTTATGCACAGTATGATCATATTACAAGTAGACTAGAGTAATTTTATTTAATCTGAAGGAAATCTTAGGACAAATTAGATGACAGATAATCTCAAATATAGGAAAATGTCTTTAAAAGTGTTCTTTATTTTATTCTTTTCCTCCAGTGGGTTTTGAAATGGATATAGCAAAGTAATTTCTACCTTGGAAATATTTTACTATTACTTTTCTTTAGTACACAAATTCCACTGTAGGCTGCAAATAAGCCTGTGGTGACTTGCACTTGAAGAGCTTAGACCAATGGAGAAAAACCCCAAAATTTACTTCCTACATGACTTTGTAGTGTGAATGTACTGTACTGCCTTTACTTTTAAGACAGTCAAGATGAACAAGACTTTCAAGGCAGAGTATATATTTAAGTTGTGAAAACTAACCACTGTCTAGGTGTGTTCCATATCATCCATTTTTCTTGTGAAATGTTTTGTTTGCAGAGGTATTTACAATTTATTGCGTTTAAAAGCTCTGCTGTTCTTTGAATTAATTTCAGGCCAGCATACCCAACAGAAGAACCAGAAGAAGAAGAAATAACAGAGGATGATGCAGAATTAACACTTAGTAAATTGGAAGAGGATGTTGCAGTAGGTTTATTTTATATTAGTATTGGTCAACTATGAGGAAATTTTTATTCACTGTTCATTTTGTTTGGCTTTGTTTAAGAAGCCTTTTCAATTAGCTGTTTTTTTCCTGCAGCTCTATTCCTGTATTGTCAGATTCTCTGTAGGGTTTTTTGTTGCTTTTCAGATAAGGTTAACTCTTCAAGACAGAGTGTATGTTCTTATGTGCAGTGGAATCTAACTATGCATTAAAAACACAGAGATTCAGAATTGTTTCTTTTCTACTGATAAATCTACTCTCAATGTTAAACTAAAGGGTTAAAGTAGGAAAACAGTCAGCTGTCTGGTCTTTTCTCTATCTTGTTAAGGTCTAAGCTGCTTAAATTGGGAAGTGGGGATGAAACAGTTAACTAAAGCACAGTTGAAATCCTTCAAAGAACCTCTGGGTTTGTTCTCAGGTATTGTCCTAGGCCGTGATTTTCATAACTAATGTGTTCTTTTTACTCTTTGGAATGTATGTGTGTTAATAAAACCACTGAAGTGTTATTCCTTTACTAGGTATTACATTACCAGGCAGTTTATACCAAAAGGATACTCACTTTTTAGAGTAGTAGTTCTACAGGGATTAATTACATGCCAATGTAATTTTTTTTCCAGGCCATTGTTGCTGCCAGTATATTGATATTAGCTGTATCCATAATTGAATTTAGCAGTATTTTCAGCAATTAAATGTTAATGATGATGTTCACTGATTATTCTTTGGTTTTGATTCTTCTGAATAAAAATGATGAGGCTGACAGAGACAAGCCTAGTTCTGTAAATCAGGGATAGCCTGTATTAGGTGGCCAGCAGTAGGCAGTGAGGCTGGGTTTGCAAGGAAATCTGCACAGTTTGGTTTCTCACTTCTGATAACCAGTCATCTTGTTCTGGTGGTGTGTTCTTCTAAATGCTGCACAAATATGTATTGTCCATTTAGCAAAAGATAGTCTTAATTTAGTCTTAATTTAGTCTTAATTTTTTGCAAGTATTCAGGGGACTCGGGGTCAGACATGCCAGAAGAAAATAGTGGTCCCTGTTAGTTAAAAACTGGGTAAAGTAGAGGAAAGAGAAATAAGCTCCAAGGTTTTCAGTGAGTCTTGAAGGATTTTACCCTAAGACCTGTGTTATTGCAGCTTTTGTGATTTGTGTAGAGAGGAGGCGGATGATGAAATTTCACTTTTGTGGAAAAGATAGTCAAGAGGGGGACGAGGTGTATAAGGGTGAAGTGTCTGGGTGATAAAAAGGCAGATGAAATACAGTATAGATAAATGAAGGTTAATGCACAGAAAAAGCATCATTACTTATGGGTGATGGGCTCTCTGATCAGTCACAGAAGAAGGGGATTTTGAGACTATAACAGATTTTTAGAGTACGTAAACAGAGTGTGTGGTCTCATGGGCAAGAAAAAAGCAATTGCCTCAATTTCAGTTGTGTTATTCTGCACACTTAAGATGTGGCGTCATTCTGTCACTTCAAATACATTGTGCAAACAACATCTTGAAAGCTGTGTTGAGGTCTGGTTGTGGTTTGGCTTTTGTTTTGATGGAGCTTTATTTTTAAGGTAGAGCTTTAAGAAATACATAAAAAATACAATTACCATACAACTATTGATAATGAGCCATTTGATGTCAGAGGCTTTAGGTTTAGGGTTTGGGTTTTGTTGGTTAGTTGGTTTATTTTTGTAATACTGTGGAGCTCTGAAGGAAATATGAGGTAGCTTTGATCTTCCAGTTTGTCCCAGGTACTATGTCTCTTCATAAACTCCATATCATAAATTCTCCATGTCTTGTTTTGTTCAGAAATATGCACCTTAATACTTCTTGGTTTGTTCTCCTGCAAAATAAAATTATGGAGAAAGATTGTGCAATAGTTACTGAAGTCTTGCTTTGAAACTTCTCTTAAGGATGAAGAGTCAGACAATGAAGAAAATTATATTGACCTGAATGTTTTAAAGGCACAAACGTACAGATCTGTAAGTTGTTACCCAGTAGTCCTCTCATGAGAGATTTTTACATCTGTAGCAACAATTAGTGTCTGTTGGATTTAAATTTAAAAATCCTTGTATAGTCTTTACTTGAAAAAAAACCCAACATCTGAAATGAATCAGATATTATATATTAATATTATTTTGAAAGAACAATGTGCAGCCAGTTTCTAAACTGATACCACTGAAGGGCTGCTGGGAACATTTGCAAGAAAGTTTTTGCAGACACTTCTAGAGAAACATGGTATTAGTTTCATGAATATATTTAATCTCACATACGTACACCATTTCTGAGATGTATTATAATTTCTTAATATATACATTTCATTGTCTTCAGTTTTAAGTATGATGAGAAGATATACTTTAATTCTAAATCTTTATGAACTCAAAGAAAGCCATTAAAAAAATCTGTTTCATCTATAGTCTAGATCATTCTAGATATAAATATTTTTCTAATGTTAACACTGCAAGTCATTATAGTGATTTCATTGCATAACAATAATATTTTGTGTATAAACTTCGGGATTTTTACACAGAACATGAATGACACTGCAAAACAAGAAGAGATTTTACAGTCTACAACAGATGCAGCAGAGTGGAATCTGGAAGTGGAACGTGTGCTTCCACAGTTGAAAGTCACAGTCAGGACTGACAATAAGGTATGGAAGAATGGATTTGCTTGTGTACACATAGTGATTAAAATGTGATTTCAGTCAATGCTTTCAGTTCAGTCAACACTTTCCGTTTGCAGTTGTTGTCTTCTGTCATGCAAAGACCTGTGAGTAATAGGCTCTCCAGTGATACCTTGTCTGAACCTTTGTCACTTGCTTTGATTCTAGAAGCAATAATTTTCAGTAATTGCTGAAATATATTTTTTTCTGCTGCTTACAAGGCACCTTATTTCTATATATTTATTCAGTGGGAATTTTTTTCAGTCCTCTGACACTTCCAATGTATTCACAGTTCTAAAAATTATATCCTCAGTTTAACAACTGTTAAAACTTCTTCTTGGAGGACAGCTGATGATCTTACCTTTCAACTCTTCCATTTTTTAACCACATGAAAGGCTGATTGTATGGAATTCCTCTTGGTGAACTTTACGTGACAATCGAGTAGGTCTCTACCCTGGTCTAGTCATCCTGAACTCTCCTAATGTTTAGTGAAAAGAAGTGATCACTTTTCCAACTGCTTTTGCTCACCATATCCTGGTAACTGTCTCAGGGTGAAATTCATCATGTCTTAGACTATGGAGAGAAATATGTAGTTCTATTTCAATGAGTCTAGAATGAGCAGCTTAGAAGTAGGTATCCATCTTTGGCAGGTCCAAACCTAGGGCCTACTCCTGGCATTGCCATAAACATTCTGTCCAGGAGCTTGTGTAGCACACACAGATCAGTGCAATATTGGAATTGTTCATTTGCAGTGACCCAGGTAGTTGGAGTGTTGGAGCAATCTGCAGCACTGATACAGCAATACAATACATATACATGAATACAATGAAAGATAATTACCTTGCCAAAAATAGGGGAACCTTCAACTGTCTGCTGAGCTGCTTGCCTGTCTTACACCATACTGTATTGTTCTGTGTGAAGAATTGCCTGGCTTGAACCACTCTGCTGTGATCCTCAGCAAGCCCATTTGTTGCAGAGAACATGATGCTTGAGTCTCACAGTGAGGAATTAAAACTTAATAAAGACATAGATGAAAAATTAAAGCCACTGTAGGATCTGAGGTTTACTAGCTTCCCACTTAATGCACCATCTCTTTGCCTTAAGGAACATGTCAAAATGAACATAAAAAGAGGATTCTTCTTCTTCTAGCTTCTTTCAGAAATAACTGGAGAGAAGTGTTTGGCCTTTTTCCATTGTGGCAGAAAACATATTCTGTTTCCTAAGCTGTGCATGTAGACCTAGTACCAGGAGAGTATTAATGGTTTAATCAATGGCACTAGAAACTAGAACTTACTGTAAAGTCCTGGACAGAAGTGGGGGTGGGTTGTGTGCCTGGTGTTTTTATTTAAACTCCAAAGTTTGGCAAATTGTGAGCAATTGTCACCAGACCAACAAGAGATCATGAGTCTCCTGCATATGTGAAACACAATGTAAGTACATTTTCTCTAGTGTCTCATTACCTGGTGTGCAGGGCCAATTCACAGCACCTTTTCTCAGTCCCCACCCTGGAGTCCATGTATGCTTCCTATGATCTTGAAGCTGGAAATAATTTTCCCCCTTCTAATTGTATCCTGTTATCAAAACCAAGTTTTGGTATTTCTGCCTCTTCTTCTTTCCATTCTTTTCCTGGTAACAGTAATGACTGAAATAGAAAGGAAAGAACAGATAGTCCAGAATCGGTAGGTGTTGGGCATCAAAAGCAGTCATTTTGTCTGAGAATAAGCTGAACTAGTGCAGCTAGAATCAATATTTTTAGTATTTGTGCCCAGAGTGGTTTCTACCAGAAATGGTTCCATGAAGATCAAACTCTAAAAAGCATAGCTACTGTGGTGTCAGTGAGGATGTGAGTGTTTGTTTATGGATCTGAGTGTCACATGTGACATTTAGGAGGTTTATAAATTGTGTCACATTGAGCCAGTGCCCCTGACTATGACCATGGCAGTGGCAGGATGATACATGGCAATAGTATAAAAGAGAACTGACCCTGCTTTGCATATGCACCATTGTTTAGTAACCAGAGAAGGATAAAAATTGTACTTACCTGTGTTTTAATTTGTGATGCCTTTTTTAGGATTGGAGGATTCATGTAGATCAAATACATCAGCATAAGGATGGAATTGATTCTTCTTTGAAAGAAACTAGGGTATGTCTTGTATGTACAGAATATTTTACTAATCTGTCAGCATTTTTATTTTCTATTTGATATACATTAAGAACTAAATTGATCTTTTTTTCCTTCATTTTATTTGTGCTATTGCTGTAATATTAAAAAGGGAATTATATGACCATGATCATTAAGGACAGTGCTGGTGGCAAAATACCCTCTGGGAAGAAGTTGTATGTGTGAGGATTAAGAGGGCTATCAGGGTCCAGTAATGAATGCATTACCATAAGTGCATCCTGACTACAGA